>PVLC010002220.1:102380-119777 GCA_004027655.1 Graphiurus murinus | reverse complement strand
GGAAAAGCAGGCAACACAGACTACAAACTTTTACACTTAGTTTCTCAGGAGTAACAAACTTTATCACCTCCAAGGTTATACATGCACAATGGGCACTACAGAAACTGGCTGAGTTTCTAATGGCTCAAATGGCCTTGAGCAATCATCTTAGCTCTCTGAGTCTTTTGAATTTAGCAAAAGTTTTCTATGCTTCCCACAATGCAGCATTTTAATTCCTTAAAGATCTGTAAGGGCAATGATTCCTGTCTGGGCTCCTGAGCCCTAGTGACAGGGAATGCCAGTACTTCCCCAATGATAGCTGCCTCCCATAATTAGGCAGGTACTACAGGCTCTGATCTTTTAGAAGTACCTTAGGGAAGAAGAGGGTAGAGGGCAAAACCCCTGCACTTGACAAGGAAAACTTTTCCTCCGTGAGTAAACAAGATCCTGAATATGGAGGAGAAACAGAAGGAGTGAAGGGAAGAGGAAATTCGCTCTCAGATAGAGCTGAGGATCAGAGTCTTGTGAAGGAGTATGGAGGTGACCCAGAGCAGTCTGACTACTCACCATGTTGCTAGAGAGGACAGGAGTATCTTTTCCCCTTGCGCATAGTGGCACTTTAAAATTTTTCCAACCTACATATATGTTCCCAAATCTAAGGATCCTCTATCTGGGAACCATGGTCAATACCTGATTGCTGTTTGTAAGAACTGAATAAGTTGTCTCTTTTACATGGCATTGAGCATTCTTTAATAGCTTCTTTAAGGTTTTAAGAAAAAAGTGCAGTTTCTTACCCAGACTATTACCCTTGTTAGTAATTCTCTCCTTGGCAACTATCCCAGGAGGGTGCCACTATTCCTTATCAGAGTTAAGTAAATGATACTGCTTTGACTCTCTCTCCCTGAATGAGTGACTTGTGATGCTGAATTCTTTGGTGCACTCCTCTTCATGCAGGATGTCACATACCAGGCTCTGTACCAGCACTTCATGGAATTACACAATTAAACATGCTCTTGAGATTTATTCTTGGAGTTGAAGAAGTGACAGGGGATAAGGCAAGAGAGCCAACTCCTGGTGCAAAACTCAGCTTTTTCTTTTATTAAATGTTTACAAAGTTAAGACTGCATCATAAAATCATTGGCTGTCTCTTGCTAGAGAGTAGAGCTTTGTTATTTGAGAAGATAAGTTGTTATCTGATGGTTTTGTAAGAGCTGTCTGTCTTCAGCTCCCTCTTTAGGGTGATAAGATAATTCTGCCCTTAAGGAAAGCCAGCAATAGTAGTAACAAAACAGAAGGACAAAGCTTATTCAGTGGAAGGACGTGACATCACAGTGTCAAGTTTCTTCAGAAAAGGCAGTCTTCTTCCAAAGTAAGCAAGAAGCTACAGATCCTTAAGCCAAAGCTTTTTAGACTTGGAACATTTTCACGTGCAGAATTCCTACTCCATGTTCAGAGGTAATTGCTACTCTTGGTTCAATATGGTTGGGGAAGTTCATCATGAATAAATCTCAGGGAATGGGAAATTCCTTGGTATAGGAGAGATTTCCATATTTTACCTTCTCATTATTGTCTACATTTTTTAGCATGATATGCATCCTTCACTGTAGGCTAGTAATAATTTTACAAATTCAGTAGTGATCAGATGTAGTGATCTACAACTTTTTTAAAAATTTTACTATTCACTGTAACTATACATCATAGTAAGATTCAAAGTGATATAAACGTGTATGTACTTATCACATACTGAATTTCCTAATACTTCTTGACTTTTTCTACTACACAGGACTTTATGTTTTCAATCTAGAGTTTGTCACCTGTCTGGAACAATGGAAAGAGCCTTGGAAATTGAAGAGAGAGGAAACAGAGGCCACAGAACCACAGAAGCAGGAGTGAATTATTAGAGGACTTAGGCCAAGTGACCAAAGTCTAGATGAAAGAAAAAGGTAATATTGTGGTTTACCAAGCTCTGTTTCCTTGGAAATGAGTTTAGAGAAGGGCTTATTATTTTGCTGTACTGCCACAGAGGGCCATCTTCTTTTTTCTGGTAATCTCCTTTTTTCCTGGCAATCAACCTCATGTCCCAAAAGACTTAAAATCCCTGACTTAACTTGAGAGTCGGAATGGTCTCACAGATCTTCTATGGCATTTAAAGTCCTGAGAAAATCTGTGTATAACAGATTGCTTCCATATTGGGACATTTTAATATACTCATAACGTAGCAAATTTCTCTACTCTCATTTAAATACTTACATTAAAATATTCAATGAAGAATTTTCTATGAATGATTAAAACAAATTTCTGACATTTTTATGACATTCAAACATGCAAAGATTCAGAATGAATATTCCTTGTGGGATTACAAATATGATTAAAAAGTGGAGCCATCTGGAAATATACTTCATTTATCAACCCATTATGGAATCATAGCTATCAAGATATAGATAATGAAATTCTTGACACATATAATGAAAGTAGAAAGGCTTTTCCAGGGACTCTTTCCTAAACACTAATCAGGATACTAAATTGGAAATAAAAACTACTAAATCTATGAATTATGCAAAAATACTCCATATGGATCAAACACTGGCAAACCACAGAGAACGTATCTTCCAGAAAACTGTGGCAACTGTAATAAATGTGAGAAGTCCTTTAGTCAATGCTCATCCATTACTAGACATCAGAATATTCACATTAAATAGTCACCTTACAACTATAGCAAATGTGGCAAGAGGTGTAATTGGTCCTCATTGTATATACAATATAAAAGAATATCAGCATTAACTAACTGGAGAAAATTCCAACAGATGTAGGAATAACACAATAGAAAAGATTCTTGTGAATAAACAAGTGTAGACATAAGACATCACACACTGAAGGAAACCAGAAAGGTGTAAGAAATGTAAGCAATTTTTAATCTGTGTTCACCATGAGTCAACATAAGATTACCTACAATAGAGAATGTATTCAATTTGTTGCACATTCCTCTGATCATGTTGGCCCTATGGGAATCTTTATTGCAGAGAAACAGTGCAAACATAAAATGTGTAATTTGGTTCTTTTGCTTATCCTTCAGCTCTTATTGTGCATCATACTGGAGAGAAACCCTAGTGTAGTATATCATTTGCTGATCACTGAGTCCTTGTTAGTAATAAGAGAGTACCTATTTAAGAGAAGCCCTACAAATTTAAATAATGAAGTAAACCTTTTACTCATACCTCACATCTCCATCAGAGAATCCATACTGGAGAAAATCCCTGTGAATTTAAATAATGTAGTAAATATTTTGCTTGAACCTCACATCTATTTCTTATTCAGAGAATCCATATTGGATATAAACCCTATAAATATAAAGAATGCAGTAAAGAATTTTCTTCTTCCTTGAATGCAATTAATAATAAGAGAATTCAGAATGGAGAGAAACCCTACAAGTATAAAGGATATAGTAAATATTTTGCTTGAATCTCATCTCTTGTATTAAAATTATCCATGAAAAACAATTTTAATCCCCTTTTTCTGTAAAAGAAAAATACTTAAACAAAATGATCATTATACTGTAAATACTTAGAAAAAAATGAGAGATATACAATTCTGATTGGCTAACATCCTGGAAAAGAATCATGTTAATAATTTTTGTGCATTTGTGTGTGGCACGGCATTGGGGATTAAACCCAGGGTCATTCTACCTCCTAGCTACACTCCCAGCCTTATTTTATTTCTTATTTGGAAACAGGGCCTCACTAAGTTGCTGAGGATGACTTCAAACCTGTGATCTCCCTGTCTCAGCCTTTCACGTACTGAGATTACAAACATGCACCATGACACCCATCATGTTAATTTTTTTTCAGTGTTGGGGATTGAACCCAGGGGCATTCGACCTCTGAGATACACCCCCAGTCCTATTTTGTAATTTTTCTTTTGAAACAGGGTATTGCTAAGTGGAAGAGAGCCTCATTAAGGAGCTGAGGCTGGCTGTAAACCCGGATCCTCCAGTCTCAGCCTCCCAAATACTAGGAATACAAGTGTGCACCTCCAAACCAGGCTTCCCACTGTCTTTTTATTGAAAAAAAAATATCAGTGATCTGGTATTCACTCATGCAAAGGGAAATTTCCCATCCATGTCATGCCAAGACTGGCAGTTGACCCTGAGCATGGAGTTGGAATTCTGTGTTGGAAAGTGTTTCAGAATGCATTTCTTTTGTGGGAGTAACAATACTGTAAAAAAGTGTCGTCATCTTGAGGAATACACCCTTTATCAACCAATTGTGGAATCAAATAATCAGGATTAGATAATGACGAAATTACTGCGACATATAATGAAACTAAATAAGCCCTTTCCAAGAGTTCTTTCTTAAACAATAATGAGTATTAAAATAAGAAATATAAATTACAAAGGTGTTGAATTATGGGAAAATATTATGTATGTATCAAACACTGGCAAACTTCAGAAAACTCATCCTCCAGAGAAGAGTTGCAACTGCGATAAATGTAGAAAGTCTTTGGTCAATGCTCAACACTTACTGTGCATTAGAATATACACAATTAAAGAGGCACATTACAACTATAGCAAATGTGACAAAAGATTTAATTGGTCCTCACGACATATACAATATAAAAGAAATAATGCTAGAAAAAATTCCAAAAGATGCAGGAGTAATAAACATATGAAAGCTTCTGATGATTGAACAAACCTCTGCAAACATAATACAATATACATTGAAGGAAATCCAGGCAGAAATATGGAATATTAGCAATCTTTTAATCTGTGTTTGCCATAAATCAACATCAGGTATTCTACAATGGAGAATGCAGTAAATCTGTAGTATATTCCTCTGATCAGATAGGCCATATGTGATTTTGTATTTCAAAGAAACAGTACAAGCATAAAACTGTAGTTCATCTTTTTTTTTTTTTTTTTTTTTTTTTTTGCAGGGGATTGAACTCAGGGGCATTCTACCTCCGAGCTACACCCCCAGCCCTATTTTTTATTCTTTATTTTGAAACCGAGTCTCACTAAGTTGCGAAGTGCCTCACTATGTAGCTGAGGCTGGCCATGAACTCGGATCCTCCGGTCTCAGCCTCCCGAATGCTGGGATTACAAGCGTGCGCCACCACGCCCAGCTGTAGTTCATCTTTTGCTTATCCCTTATCTCTTGATGTGCAGTAGAGAGTCCATACTGGAGAAAAAAATCTACAAATATAATAAGTGCAGTAAATCTTTTTCTTCTTCCTCAAATTTAATTAATGAGTTTTATGAGAAAAATCATACTGGAGAAATACCTAAAAAATATAAAGAATGTGAAATGTTATTTGTTGGTCCTTTGATTTTTGCTGTGCATTAGAGAATCTGCATTGGAGAGAAACAATCTAAATGTGAATAATGTCCTAAAACTTTGGTTCATATCTTATATCTTTTTGTCCGTAAGAGTATCCACACTGGAGACAAACCCTACAAAGATTCACAGGGTTATATATCATTTGCTGGTCCCTCGGCTCTTGTCAGGAATAAGTGAATCCATATTCGGGACAAACCCTACAAATGTAGCAAATGTAAAAGTGTTATGAACCTTTTACTCATACCTCACATCCTCATCAGAGAATCCATACTGGTGAACACCTTTATACATGTAGTAAACGTATTGCTTGAACCTCACATCTTCTTGTCAATCAGAGAATCCACACTGAATATAAACCCTATACATGCAAAGAATTCAGTAAATCTTTTTCTTCTTCCTCAAATTTAATTAAGCATAAGGGAACCCACACTGGAGAGAAACCCCACAAATGTACAGAAGGTAGAAATACATTTGTTCCTCTGCTCTTTTTTTTTTCATGAGCTAATCCATACTGAACTAAAACTCAGTATATTCAAAGAATGCAATAAATTTTTGCACATTAATTATCTCTTGTTGAGCATCATAGAACACTTGAGAGAAACCTACATATGTAAATAATGTAGTACAACATTTCTATTTATGCATATTTGTACAACATTATGTAAGTCATATTTGAAATCTCTGTACATGGAATGAATGTGGAAAGAGTTTATCCAAATGTAGACCTTTATTTCATAAGAAAGTTCACAGGAAAAATGCGTTTCTGTAAACAAAACTTTTGAAACATGAAAAGTAAGAGCATTAGAGGATTCATGCTAAAATCAACTAAGGCACTAATAATTTCAGACCTTACACAAATCCAGTGCTATAAGAAGACTCCAATCTTAATACAGTTATATGACATATTTCTGCTTGAAAGGAGGAAAAGCATTGATGTTTGAGCTATAATTATATTCAACAGGTACTTTTCATATTGACAGTATTTGACATTTTTGAAGAGCAAATACGAGAGATTAATTTCACAACAAATCATTCAACACCTTGTTTTCTAAGAATTATATGAAAATATGCTGCCAATTACTGGTGTACAGAGTTTGAAGAATCCATTCTCTAGTGGAAAGACATTGTTAACATTTTTTTTCATGACAGATAATTGGCAAATGTAAAGGGCATCAGGAAAATTGAAAGATTGATGGATAGATGGACTTTGTGGCTGGACTCTAATAGGTAGGCCAGTCAGTCTATTATAAGGGTACTGGACATTGTGCTTCTGTATTCATGTAAGAAAAGAAGTTATCAAGCGGAGCATGGTGGTGCACACTTGTAACCCCAGTACTTGGGAGGCTGAGACTAGAGGTTCCAGGTTTACAGCCAGCCTCATCTATTCAGTGAGGCCCTCCGAAACTTAGTGAGACCCTGCTTCAACATAAGGAATAAAAAATAGGACTGGTGGTGTATTTCTGAGGTAGAATGTCCCTAGGTTCAATCACCACTACCACAAAAAAAAGAAGTTATCAATCTTTGTAATAAGCCATTTAATAAATGCAATATAAGGAAAGAAAACTCCTGCTCCCATTAAAATTCTGGTGAATGATCACAATATGAATGGTTTTCAGACTTTCATATTATTTGGCATGAGAAATTTAAAAACAAAATTCCCAGAAAACAGAGAAAAATGATAGCTGTTATTAAAAGATTTTAGTGCATTTTCAATCAACATTTACTGTATTAGAGTTTGTTCTTTAAAAGAAGAGAAGGAATAGCTCTAATGTTACCACATGAAAGGGAAAATCATGCTTCTTGAGTGCTGGTCATCTGAACTTTAATCCAGCACCATACAGTGGATTTGAAAACACCTTATTTAGACCCTGTGTCCATTTAACTTCATTTATGTAATGAGGCTGAGTGGATTATTTGTTTTGATACTAAAGTTGAATACATGAAATATTATTGAAAATCATGAAACTCTCTGACCTCATTCCAGGATATGGGGGAAAAAGGGCTGTGCAGATAATGTCCCTACACTATTGGGTAATATGGTGGTGTGGCTTCTGTACTAATCCTTTTTCCAGGCAACTGAAATCATGAATAATATGGAGAATATTATCCAAAAAATTTTATTAGTACTAACTGCATATTGTGAATTTTGTAATAAAAGTTATACGACAGCACAATTAGAAGTCATATTGTCTGAGTTGTGAATTATTATTTGTGAAACAATACCAAGTACTTGTCACATGTTTCCTTTTTCTCCAATTGAAAAAATAGAATTTTCGTTTTCATTTATATTAAAATCAAAAGATCTGTACAATATATTTAGATAAAGATAAATAGTTTTGCATTACTGGGGAATCAGCAAGAGGAATTCCAAGACTTGTAGTTGTTGTTGATGGTGCAGTGTGTGTGTGAGTATGTGTATTTGTTTTGTTTTTTAGATAAGATTTTCCTAAGGTATGGAGACTGGCCATAAGGTTAGATTCCTCCAGTCTAACCTTTCCTTGTTGCTAGAACTATAGGTCTTAACCACATTGCGATGTCTAAAGCTAAATTTTAAAATACGAACACATAAAGGAGCTGAGCATGGTAACACACACCTATGATTCCTTTACTTGGAAGGCTGAGTCATAAGGATTACAGGTTTAAGACCAGCCTCAGTTAATGAGTGAGGCCTCCTGCAAATAAGTGAGAATCTGTTTCAAAATAAAAATTAGGACACTGTTTCAAAATGGCAGATATGAGAGATGCAAATCCTGGGAGCACTGTAAGAAAATAAATCTAAATAAATTTCCCCGATTGTTTCTAAGGAAAGAGAGCCAAGAGTGGAACAACTAACAATTATGGAATTATTGAAGAGCCCTGGCTAACAGCCTCTGATCCCTAGGATGAACTCCTTTTAATAAACGGAGCAGGCAATGGCAAGGGGAAAGCCCTGTGGAGATCAGCTTCAGAGCCCCCCAGCTGATACAGATCTTTCCCCCAATTGAAAATTTTGTAACATTGGCCATTGCAATCACAGCCTCCACAAGTGTGCTGCCCCACTCTCTACTCCCGGCAAATTTAGAGTTAATGGGACACAGAAAATGCTCCCTGGGCTTACAGAGACTACCCATTCCTTTCTCCTTTCAATGACCTGGACCTATGGAAACAACAAGCACTGCTGCACCTTCTCAGTCCTATAAATAGTGCTCTAGTTGCTGAGGGCTGCTGAGTTGGAAGAACTTTAGAACCTACACCCCCCACCTCAAGACAACACAGCTTAACTCCTACTATAATCAATCATATATTTTCAACAGGTATTAACCATTCAAAACACCATTATGGCCAGACTTGGTTGCTCAGGCTTATAATTGTAGTACTTGGGAGGCTAAGACAAGAGGATTGCAGGTTCAAGGCCTGCCTCAAAACTTAGTGAAGCCCTAAACAACTTTTTTAAACCTTGTTTCAATATAAAATAGGGCTGGAGTTATAGCTCAGAGATAGAACACATCTGGGTTCAAACTCCAGTGCCAAAAAACAAAGGAAAGAAAACACCATCATGGATTAAATATAAAAGTAAGCTGAGTCAGGAGGATCAAATGTTTATGGCCAGCCTTTTGAATTTGCTTCAAAATAAAATACTGCTGGGCGTCTAGCTCAGTATTAGCATGCCCCTAGGTTCAATCCTCAGTACCAATAACAATTCTGTGTTGAAGGACAAGGATACAGAATGATTCAGAGCCACATAGAAGCCTAAGAGGAAATGTTGCTGCGTTATCTCATTCTAGGTCTGACATCAGGATTTGATGGTCTCTGTTAGTAATACCTTCCATCTGAACCTTCCCCACAGATTCTGCCTCTTCATCTGACTAGCAGCTCCCATGTTGCTTTAATTAACCATCAAGATAAATGTAAGATGAGACTAGGTTAAACCACAAGAATTTGTTACTTTCTGGACAGTCATGTTTAGGCTTCATCCAAAAGGGGATGACAGGACCTTCTCTGTGTGGCTCTGGTAGGAGCAGCTCAAAGCAGCCCATGGTCCCACCACTTTAGCAGAAATTTTTGCTTTTGCATGCAGGGGAGGGGAGCAAAAGCAGGAGAGGAGAAACTCAAATTTTGTTCTTCATATAAAACCTCATTTTTCCTGAAACTCTTCTGTGAAAAAGGAAAGTGAAATGTGGGAAATAAAAGTTTTTTATCCTAGCAAAGGGATTGTAATCAGTGGTAACCTTTCATTGAGCCTCATGAGCAGACCTCTATATTTTTTAATTTTCCTTTCTTAAAAATCTTTGCATATGTTTCATACTGTATGCTAAATATTACTAGATATTCCTTTTGGAGTATAATTATATTTTGTTAATGTAGTATTTAAATAATTTAATACTATATTGTAATTATATAGTATAATTAGTTTCATAGTGATAGAAAAACATGTGCAGACAGTATTTGTTTTGTGTTTATTTTTGATTCCTACCCTATGCCCTCCCCCTCATGACAGATAATATTTACAGTGATATAACCAAATTCAAATATGAAGTATTTGAATTGTTCCCATCACATGATCTCCCTTTTTTCCTCCATAACTCCCTCTCCAAAGCCACTTCACTATTCTAATCGTAGGTCTTCTCATTTATCTGAATTACTCTTTATTTCTTGATAATAAACTTCACAGACATTCTGATTCCATAGAGAAAAAAATGATAGATGAATTCTGTATTGTAAGTGAAATAAGTCCATCTAAAAGCCCCTTCTTACACTTGAAGGGACTTAGAAAAGAATCTTATTTTTTAATGAAACTTGTTTTTTTTTTGTATTGGAAATTAAATCTGGGGACATTCTACCTCTGCCTAGCTACACTCTGAGACTACACACACACACACACACACACACACACACACATATGTATAATATGTATGTTATATATATATATATACTTTTATTGATGCATTGTAGTCTTATAAAGTAAATCATAGTGATTGTGACATATACACACATAGCACTTGGCTAAGCAGGGTCTCACTAATTTGCCCAGATTTCCCTTATGCTTGAGATCTTTGGGCTTTAGCCTCCTTAGAAACTGGATGACAGGTGTCTACAATGTCCCCCAGCAGCCATGTTGCGTTTTCACCTTCTGCCTGCAGGGGTGGTGGGAGCAGGTGAAGGGAGTTTGATGAGGCTTTAAAGGCAGACTCTAAAGATGAAGGACTGATTTGTCAGGATAATTCTGTCTCTAAAGGAAATGCAGAGAAGGAGGAGGAAGAGGAGAAGATGTCTGCTTCTGAGGTGAGTAAATGCAGGAACACGGCTTGTACATAAATGAAGATCTAGAAGAGGGTAGCTCCTCAAACCCTAAAAAAGACCTAATTATTAAAATGCACTAAAGATTGCAAAACATAATAGAAAAATATGTAAAACTTTGCATAAATCATGTTTCTATGAGTGTGCTTAGATAATAATTTACTTTTTTAAATTCTGTTTTTCCACCTAAAATCACAGCAGTGATATTGTGTCTGGGTTCATCAACACCTGTTATCAACTTGCCTAATGACACTTGATACTTCGTTCCCATGGTTAATCAGTTCCTTCTAAATTTGACCACTGTAAAGATTATTATATTTGTCTTATGGTTTCTGTGTCTTGTGGTAGGGAGATTTACTGAGTGATGTTCATAAAACATCACATTTTGTACAAAAATTCATGCTTCTTTCTACTTTCTTCTCATCCTTAGCCTTCCTCTGAGGAAGGAAAGCTCTCACCTGTAATTTCTGGAGATACTGACTTAAGGAAGTGAGATTGTGAAACAGGCCTGTGTTCTAGATGTCTCCACTCCATTCCACAGTCTGGTTCCAGTCATGCTATTCCTCACTACTTACTAGATTTTCAAACAAGGCCAATAAGAAACATAATTACTATTTTATTTTATAACTTAAAGTTCTCATATGTAATATTGTACAGATAATAACTTTTAAATGGAATAACTGTAAGACTCAAATTATAGCTGTCATTGATGCCATGTTGTATGTCTTCATGATGTGTTGATAAAACAAATGAATATACTAGTGGTATACATCAGCCATGAAGTTCTTACCTAACATACACACAACCCTGGAGTGACCCCAAGAACACTCAAATAAAGGAGTTAGTCACAAATACGCTATTTTAACACTAATAATATAAATAATGCATCTTCATTTTATTTAGACAAAATATGTCTGATCCATCACTACTGCATATATAATTATCATTTAGGTGTCTATATATATACAATTCAAATGATGCTTGATGAAAAGATTGTTGATGTTTCATTCTTTTCATTACTCCCCTCAGTATGAAAATGACTCAGAAAATTCCATTTGTGTTTCCTTTGCAAATTAGCCTGCTTATTTCCTGTAGATCAATTTTAGTTCAAATGTGTGGGACAAAATACAGGCTAACGAATTACTGAATATTTGATGAAATAGTCCCATCAAACATAAATGTCATCTTATAGACTACTTTTGTGTTTTACATGTTAATATTTTAAGCAGGCAAGAGGGAAATCTACTATTTTAGAAATCCTTTTTTTTTTAACTAAAATGTTCTCTTCTTTATGCTTTTATTGATACAGTGTAATTATAAATCATAGTGAGATTCAAAGTGATATAAATATATAATCACTCATAACTTGGTGTATTTTTACCCACATTCATCCATGCTTCTCCCTCCTTCCTCCTTGAACAATTTAGTGAGATTGGTGGTGATCATTATATCTATGGACATAGCATTACTTGAAGTGTTTCCTTTTTCAATAATTCTTTCCCCTCTCAACCTCCCTTTCCTCTTCCTTACAATTATTTGACTGGCCTCTATCATCATTTATCTGAAGTCCATATGGTTTTCAGTTGGTGATCTAGCTTCCACATATAAGAGAAAATATGTGACCTTGACTTTCTGAAACTGGGTGATCTAACTTACCTAGTTATTCTCTGCTTTGGATACTGCAGATTTAGGAACACACTCAAATGAAAGACTCAGAGTCATAAATGAATTAAATTTAGGGGATCTGGGGACAAGAGCAGAGATCTACTTCTTCTGCAAGTCTGCTCTCAGAAGCCTCTTTTATTAAAAAGTTTAAACAAAGTGTCTGTTAATGCTAAACCCAGGATGCATGGAAACACCTTGTAATCTAAAGCAAAGGGCAATTAATCAGATAATATCAAGGACAAAAAGCAGTACAGAGGAGATTCCATCTGAGATCATTTCTGATTATTAGATATCTCAGGACTTTGGGAAATGCTTACGAGCATTTCACTCTCATCCATTCACTTTGTGTTCTGCTAAGATGATTCCAATTAACTTGAAAAAATTAACCCTTGATGATTTGCAACAATTTCCTATTTACATTCATTTTACTGCAAATGTTGCAATTTTGTTACAATTTTGTTTACGGCTGAGTAAAATTTTAATTCTCTCTATAAAGTACAATTTAAAAGGACTTTTCATGCTATTCTTAGTTTTTGGTAACGAAAGTTGAACCCAGAGCCACAGGCATGCTAGGTCATAACTCTACTACTTATATAAATCCTCAGATCTTGTCTTCTTACTGTTAAGTATAGCTAATAATTTCCATAAAACTCTTTCACTCTAAGTCATCCATGCATTCCTCCTTCAGAGTTCTACCTTTTTTCTCTCAAAGCACAGAACACCTAACCTGGGGTATTGGCATCGCCAGAAATGTTAAAAAAGCAAAAAAGAGGACCAAATTCAAATCAGAATCTACATTATAACAAGAATAGTTCTGTACATGTCAAAATTTGAGAGGTACACTTCTAACCCACAATGATGTTTTCATCTAAGAAAAATACACTGCATATCCTATGTCATACGAAATGTGAATAAAGATGATATTTCTATATTGATGTTTAATATTCAATTTACTATTCCATAGGAATACACTCTTCAAACTGGCTTTGAATATAGATGCTATCATGTTTCTTGAGGAATAAGAGAATATATTACAGATTAATAACTTTTTTATAGTATCTCTTTGAATTATGCAAGTTACTCACTATGTTAGTTAATTTTCCATTTGAAAAATTAGAGGTAAACCAGGTATGGTGCAACATGCCTGAATCCTAGTAATAGGAAGACAGAGACAGGGTAATTTAACAGCCAGTTCCATCAATTTAACAAGACCTCAGGCAACTTAGTGACATCTTGTTTCACAAAGAAAAATAAAGTAGTTCTAGAAATGCATCTCAGAGCTGGGTTCAATCCTCAGTGCCAAAAAAGAAAAAATAAGAGAAACCTCAAATTAAGGGAAAAAAGGTTTATTCTTGCTCACATTTTCAAAAGGTTTTAGTCCACAGGCAATTGGCTCCGTTGCACTGAGGACTTTGTTGAGGCAGAACATATTGGCAAGAACACAAGGTAGATTAAATCTGCTTTCATTGTGCTCCCGAGGCAGCAACAGGAAGGGGCTATTAACAAAATATCCTTCAATGGCATGCCAAAAGGAGCCTCTTCTCACAGCCAGACTTACATTTATGTTTCCCCAACAACCTAATAGTCTTGAATTATGCCATCCATCTATAG
This sequence comes from Graphiurus murinus, assembly GCA_004027655.1. Classification (NCBI taxonomy): domain Eukaryota; kingdom Metazoa; phylum Chordata; class Mammalia; order Rodentia; family Gliridae; genus Graphiurus; species Graphiurus murinus. The sequence continues at coordinate 105,912 of PVLC010002220.1, read as the reverse complement.
ATCAATACTTTGATGAGGTTGGAACACATGACTAAATCTACTTGCAACCTCCCCAGCTTTGAACAAGCCTTAAACACAGGAGATTTAGGTGAACAAATCGTATCAAAACTGTAATACTCACTCACTCATTAAAAAAAAAGTTCCCTCATTCTTAAATCTCATGTCAAATAAGGAAATCCAGGAATGGACACATGGTCAAAATGGTATTTCCTTTCAGGGTCTGCTGACATTCAAGGATGTGGCCATCAAATTCTCCCAGGAGGAGTGGGAATCTCTGGACCACACACAGCGGAGATTGTACAGGGATGTGATGTTGGAAAACTATAGGAATCTGGTCTTTGTGGGTGAGAATATCTTTTTTTAGAATTCCTAATCCATACTTACTGTTAACAGCCTTTTCTTGAAGAACATTGCTGGGAACTTCTGTTTGATATGAGTTAGTCACAAATACTCAACTTCAAAAAATAAGATTTTTTTGGCACAGGAAAATTTTTCATGTTTTCCATCTTTAAAGTAACCACTTTTGGAAGAGATATGCATCCTTCCCTGAGTTTCGTGTTGTATCACATGATTTTGTGAACCACACTTCAAGTATAGTTTAAACACTTCATTTTTGACTCAGTAGTAATGATAAGTGGATCTCAAGATCTGATGTATAACCCAAGTATTCTAAACAATCTGTCAGCCATAACATTTGGAAAAATCATTTTCTAGGGTATTCTATTTTGCTAAATATATATGACAGACAGGAATACTGGATAAGACATTCAAACACCCATAAAATTCCAACAAGACTCACATTACTTCTTCTACTACACAGGTCTTACTGACTCTAAGCCAGAGCTGGTCACCTGCCTGGAGCAAATGAAAGATCCCTGGAACCTGAGGAGAGATGAGACAGAAGCCACACACCCAGGTATGTAGGAGTAAAGTAACAGGGGACCTAGGTGAGAGGGGCAAATTTCAAGATGAAAGGCAAAATGGAAATTGTGGTTTGCTTCTTGAGAATTAGTTTGGTAAGTTTTCTTTACTTTCCTATCACAGAGGGGTATCATCTTGCATCTGATTATCATTCTCTTAAATCTTCTCAGGATCCTCCTTTGCCAACAGTGTCCTTCCAGCACATTTCTAGTGAAAGCTAAAGTTCCTATCTTCATCTCTGGGGGCCTGCATGGTCTCACAGAATTTCTTTTGCAATTTGGGTCCTGAGAAAATCAGTACCAACCAGAAGGCCTCTATGTGGAGACATGTAATATACAAATAACCAAAGAAAGAAGATTATCAAGTACCATCTAACTAATTATATAAAAATATTCTCTCCCACTCCCCCAGTACCTGGGAAAATGAGACAGGATGATTGCAGTTTAGAGATCAGGTTCAGCAACTTACTGAAACCCTCACCATCTTATGGAAACTCTGTTATTAAAAAAATATAAAATAGGCTAGGATGTAACTTGGAATGCCCCTAGGTTAATATTCCAGTGCCAAAATATGTCGAAGTTCCCAAAAGATTATTTTAGGAATGATTATATTTTATTTTGAGGATATTTTTGGGTATACCAAGCACACCCGTAGTTCAAAATTCCTCCTCTACATAGGTGTGTAGATATAGTTATAAGGCTTACTTGCCTAGGTTTCTTTTTCAATAGAATATGTGTGATTGTGAAAAATTATATGGGTTAAATTTTCTCATAATTTTTCTTATAGTATTTGGGGTATTTTTATATTTATACTGTCATTAATAGTGCATTGTAATTTTATATCATACTGAGATGCAAAATTATACAAACACAGAACCCTTGGTGTATATTTTCCACATCTCAGCCCCATTCACTTTCCCCTCATCCCTACATGAATACTTTAGTTAGATTTTTAGAGATACCTTCATTTAAGACCATCAGATTATTTGCACTGTGTCCTTTCTCAATTCTCCTTTTACCCCTCCTTACCTCCCTGCCATAATCCCCTTCCACAGTTCTACAGGTTTCTATCCTCAGTTATCTGAATTCCCTTTATTATCCCATTTTCTCTCTTTCTGGCCTCTGTACCAGCAGAGCACAGGACAACATAAAGAACATAATGCTCTTGAGATTTTACCCCATGTCTTGAAGCAGGTAGAAGTCAAGAGAACAAACTCTCTGAGTGAATCTCAGCCATTCCTTTTATTACAGGCTTGCAGAGCTAAGACTGGGTTATTAAATCATTGGTAGTCTCTGGCTAGGGAGTAGAGCATTGTGTTAGGAATGCTTTAGAAGATAAGTTGTTTTCTCTCAGGTTAGCAAGAGCAGCAGAGTTTTCTGCCTTCGGCTCCCTCCCTTGAGTGGTCTTCCACCCTAAGCAAAGCCAGCCACTGGAGTAGTAAAACAGAAGGACATAGATAGCAAAGGGGCATCAAGGTCACCATCTTTAGTTTCCTCAAGAAAGACAGTCTTCTGCCAAAGCAAGACTGAAGCTAGAAATCTTTAAACCAATATTTTTTTAACTTAGAACAGTTCACCACATCTAGTGTCAACATAGGAGAATAAATACATGAACATGACTTTCAGAGACCCATTCATCTCACTTGACATAATATTATCTGATTGTATTCACTTACCTGAAAATATCATTTTATTGTTATGATTCAGAAAAATTCTATGAATGTATACCACATATTAATTAACTTTAAAAGATTAATATTTTAGATTTTTAGGAGTTAGACTTCACTAGCAATTAGTCCTCACTAATTGTTAGTGAAGGTAAACTTCTTTATTTCTAATAAATGAATATCTTTTGAGAAGTTCTCTGATAGGTTTAATTTTCTAATATTGAAAAGTTTCTACTTTGTTCAGTTCCACAATTTTTATTGGGTTATTTGTTTCATTGAGGTTAAGTACTTTATGATCTTTATGAATTCTAGATATTAGTTTTAGAGTTAATCTTATATTTGTTTAGATCTAGACTTATATATCACAAATACTATATATTCCAGACATTACCTACACCCCATCCCTAAGTTGATTTTAAATTTTGAAACGGAGACTTGCTAAATTACTAAGACTGACCTAGACCTACCATCCTCTTGTCTCAGCCTCCCAAGTACTAGGATTATGGGTGTGTGCCCCCACACCTCATTTGGTACACTTAATATTGTATCCTTGACCTCTTTGTTAGTCATTTTGAATAAATTTGGTATGGAGAGGATTTTATTTTATACTGTTTTTTATTCTGAATATTTCCTGTACATACATATTCATATCATTTTATTTTCTTTTCTTTGTATTGGTACATTGTAATCACACATCTTGATGAAATTCAGAATGATAGGGGCAAACATGCACACAATACTTTTGGAGCCCTCCCCCAGTTTCCACCCTCTCCCTAACCCTACCACAGTTTTTCGTGCTGAACACGTTGATAAACTTTGATAAGTTTGTGTATGTACATCTTGACCACTGAGGTCTTTCCCTCTTCAAATCTTCCTCCCCTCTCCAATGTCACTAAGCTCCACTAAAGTTTACCTCCCTCATCTGGAGTCCCAGTGTTACAATGT
>PVLC010002220.1:86811-102280 GCA_004027655.1 Graphiurus murinus | reverse complement strand
AACATACATTCACACAGCACTCATTTGGCTTTTCCCCAGCTCCCTCCTCATCCCCACTTTCCCCAAACATGATGATGAGATTGAGGTTGATATTTTCAAATGTATATAATGTCAAAGGAAGAGATTCTTTCATTGATCCTCCCTCCCTTGCCCGCCTCCTCCGTGGCTCCACTGCAGATTCTCCTTCATAATTCGAAGTCCTTCTGGTATCCCAATTACTTCCTAGCTTCCCATATGAGAGAAAGCATATGATCCTTCTCTTTCTGTAACTATCTAATCTCATTTAGCATTATGTTCTTCAGGTCTATTTATTTTCCTGCAAATGACATTCTTTTCTTCTTCTTGATTGCTGTGTAGAATTCCATTGTGTACATATCCCATGATTTTGTAATCAGTTCATCTGGTGATGGACACCCAGGTTGGTTCCATAATTTGGCTATTGTGAATTGTGCTGCTATGAACATGAGTATGCATATATTACTGTAGTTCTCTGGATTCAACGTCTTGAGAAAGATACCCAGGAGTGGTAAAGCTGGATCATATGGTAAATCCATTCCCAGTTGTCTAACAAATCCCCAGTCTTATCTCCATAGTGGCTGAACTAGTTTGCAATCCCACCAACAGTGCAAAAGAGTTCCTATTTCCCCACATCCTCACCAACATTTATTGTTATTTGACTTCTTGATGACCGCCATTCTGATTGGGTTTAGATGGAATCTCAGGGTAGTTTTGATTTGCATCTCTCCGAATGCTAATGATGTTGAACATTTTTTAATATATCTATTGGCCATTTGTATATCATTTTGTGAAGTCTCTATTCAATTCAGTTGCCTATTTCTTGATTGGGTTATTTTTCTAGTGTAAAGTCTTTAAAGTTCTTTGTATACTCTAGATATTAATCCTGTGTCAGAGGGATAGCTGGTAAAGATCTTCTCCCATTCCATAGACCTTCTCTTTATACTCTTGATGGTTTCCTTTGATGTGCAGAAACTTCTTAGTTTAATGTCGTCCCACTTACTAATTCTTGTTTTAATTTTCTGAGCTTTGGACGTCTTGTTGAGGTAGGGTTGAAACTATGGCCTCCTCTAGTAGCTCCACCATCTCTGGTCTAACTTCCAGGTCTTTGATCTATCTCAAATTGACTCCTGTGCAGGGTGAGGGCTAAGGATTTAGTTTCATTTTTATCCACATGGATAACCAGCTTTCCCAACACCATTTGTTGAAAAGGCTGTCTTATCTCCAGCTAATGTGTTTGGCCCTTTGTCAAAGATCAATTGACTACACATGTGTTGATTTGTGCTGCTTTCTTCTATTCTGTTCCATTGGTCTAGGTGCCTGTTTTTGTGCCAATATCATGCTGTTTTAATTACTATAGCTCTATAGTGTAACTTGATGTCAGTCATTGTGATACTTCCTGCATGGCTCTTATTACTGCAATTTGCTTCGGCAATTCTGGGTCCCTGTTTCTCCATATGAAATTTATAACTGATTTTTCTACATCTATGAAGAATGACCTTGGTCACTTGATAGGGATTGCATTGACTTGGTACATCACTTTTGGTAGAATGGCCATTTGGATATTTATTCTGCCTATCTAGGAGCAGGGGAGATCTTTCTATTTTCCATCTTCCAAGATCTTCTAAAATTCCTTTGTTTAGTGTTTTTAATTCTCATTGCAGAGGTCTTTCACTTCTTTGGTTAGGTTTATTCCTATGTATTTTATTGGTTTTAAGGTTATTGGCAATGGAATTATTTACTGTATTTCTTTCTCCATGAATTCATGGTTGACATATAGAAAAGCTATAGATTTTTTTTTAGGTTGATTTTCTATCTGGCTGCTTTGCTGAGTTTGTTAATCAGCTCTAGTAGTTTTTTGGTTGAGCTTTTTGTGTTCTAGATATAGGATCATGTCATCTGCAAATAAAAGTAATTTTAATTCATCTTTTTCTATTTGAATTCCTTTGATATCCTTCTCTTCTCTAACTACTCTGGCAAGAGGCTCAAGGAATAAATTGAAAAAGCATGGTGATAGTGGGAATCCTTGTCCTGTTCCTGATTTTAAAGGGAATTCCTGCAGTTTTTCCCCATTTAATAAGATGTTAGATTTGGGTTCATTTTATATTGCCTTAATGACGTTATGTTCCTTCTATTCTGATTTTATGTAATGTTTTTAGTATGAATGGGTATTGGATTTTGTCAAAAGATTTTTTTATCATATATTAATATGATAATGTTATTTTTTTCTTAATTCCATGTATGTGGTGAAAAACAAGTATCAATTCATGTATGTTGAAGGTTCCTTACTTTCCTAGGATGAAACCAACTTCTTCATGGTGTACTTTTTGTGATGTAGCTTTGAAAGTACATGGCAAATATTTTGTTTAGAATTTTTGCACTATGTTCATCAATGATATTGGTATGTAATTTTCTTTTCTTGAGGTAATCTTATTTGTTTTCAGTGGTAATATAATACTAGCCTCACAGACAGATTTTCAAAGAATTTCATCTCTTTCCATTTCATGGAATAACCTGTGCAATTTTAGAACTAGTTCTTCAATAAAGGCTTTGTAGGATTCAACTGGAAACCCATCTGGACCTGGGCTTTTCTTTAATGTCATAATTTGTATTGCTGTTTCTATTTCTTTGCTTGATATTGGTTGGTTTAGGATTTCTATATACTCTTGGCTGAATTTAGGTAGGTTGTATGTGTGTTGAAATGAATCGATTTCTTCCATGTTTTCCAGTTTATTGGAATATAAATTTTGAAAATTTTTCTGATAATCATCTGAATTTCTCCACCGTCTGTGGGGATGTCTCCTTTTTCATTTCTGATTTTCATTATGTGGGTTGACTCTCTTTCTTTTGGTTAGATTGGGAGTTGTTGATCTTATTGATCTTTTTAAGGAGCCAGCTTTTTGATTCATTGATCATATGTTTTTTAAATATTCTCTCTTTCATTTATATCTGCTCTGATTATTTCCTGCAATCTGCTGTCTTTGGATGGGACTGTTTCTGTTTTTCTAGGTCCTTAAGGTGTGGCATTAGGTGGTTTACTTGGTAACTTTCTGTTTTTCTTATGTAGGCACTCAGTACCATAAATTTTCCTTTTAATACCAGCTTTAACGTGTCCCACAGATTTTGGTATGTCATGTCTCTAATTATCTTTAAATCCAGGATTTTAAAAATTTCTCCCCTTATTTCTTTTCTGAACCATTCCTCATTCAAGAGTGTATCCTTCGGTCTCCATGCATTTATGTAATTTCTTTTGATCTTCTGTTTATTTCTACTTTCATTCCTGAAAACATGCAGGGAATTACATTACAATTTTCTACTTCGCTGGTGCTTGTTTGTGGCCCAGGTTGTGGTCTATTTCGCAGAATGTTTCCTGTGCAGCTGAGAAAATGTGTATTCAGATGTTGCTGGTTGGAATATTCTGTAAATGTTTAGTAGGCCCATTTGGTTTATGGTGTTCTTTCTTTAGGTCTGAGTCGTCTTACTCTTTTTTTGTCTGAACGATCAGTCTAGCAGCATGAGTGGCATGTTGAAGTCTCCCAATATTATTCTATTTGGGTCCATTAGAGACCTAATGTCCTCAAGAGTTTGTTTTACAAAAGTGGATGCACCTACACTTGGTCTGTAAATGTTCACTATCATTATATCTTTTTTCTGGATTATTCCTTTTGGTAAAAAGAAGTGCCCATCTATGTCTCTTCTGATGTGTTTTAGCTGAAAGTCTGTTTGTTGAATATGAACTTTGTTACCTCTGCCCGTTTTTGGTCTCTTTTGCATTGCATATATTTTTCCATTATTTCACCTTTAGTATATGGATATCTTTGACTGTACGGTGAGTTTCTTGCAAGCATCATATAGTTGGATTATGTTTTTTAATCCATGTTGCCAGTCTATGACGTTTAATTGGAGAATTAAGACTTTTGATGTCCAGTGTTATTATTGAAATATGATTTTTGTTTCCTGTCATTTTGCGTTCTATATTCTGTTTGATATAGTGTTATTTCTCCTTTGCTTACTTGACTACCCAGTGCAGTTCACCTCTTCTCTGGTTCTGAAATTTGCTTCTTTTTACTTCTTGATGATTTATTTCTTTAAGTATTTTCCCTAATACTGGCTTGGAAGCCATGAATGTTTTAAGATTTTGCTTATCTTGGAGCATTTTCATTTTTCCATCAGTTTTGAATCATATCTATACTGGATATATCAGTTGTGGTTGGAGGTTGTTTTCTTCTGGGGTCTGGAGGATTTCATACAATTTCCTACTGGCATTCAAAATTTGAGGTGTGAACTCTGCAGTAATTTTTAGCATTTTGCCCCTGAATGTCACCCATTCTTTTGGTCTCTTGCTTTTACGATTCTTTATTTGGCCTTTGTGTTAGTCATTTTGGTTATTATGTGGCATGGATAGGTCTTTAATCTTGTTTCATGGTGTTCTATACGTATCCAGAATATGGATGTTCAAGTCTTTTTCTATGTTTGAAAATTCTCTGAAATTATTTCTCTGAAGAGATTTCTGATACCCTTGGTCTGTACTTCTAGACCTTCTTGAATGCCTCTTATCCATAAGTTTGGTCATTTTGTATTTCCCATATTTGTTGGATGTATAGGTTGTATTGTTGTAATGTCTTCTGTATATTGTTGACTATGCTTTCAGTTTTGAATGAGCTGTCTTCCAACAGAAGTCTCTGATTGGTTGCAGGCCACTGTGTTCTACTGGTCCAACCTCCACAGTGCCTGAGACTGTGATGCTCTATTCAGAGCCTGTAACCTGCTGGTTGGGACCTAATGCATCCCAGGGACCACTGCTGTTCTGCTGATTGTAAGCTCATAATACTACAGAGTGCTGACCTCTGGCCTTTGTGACCTGTGTACTTAGGCTCAGTTCCATGCCACGGTTTGCATGGCTTTGTTCCTTAGACACAGGGACACCACCACTATCCTGTGGTGCCACACTCCTTGGGTCCCTGGCCAGCATCGAGAACTTGTGCTGGTGCTTGTAGAGCCCAAACATGACCAGGCACAAGTTATCTGCTTCCAGAGCCTGCAACTTGGTAGATTGACCTATTTTTCCAAACACTAAGGAACAGTATCACATGGCAATCCCTAGGGTCACTACAATAATTTGTGAAACTGCTGACTGCAGTTCCCTCCTGCCTGAATCTATGGCCCATCTGCTAAATCACATTTCTGCTGTGTCCAATAGATGTCACCACACCTGCCTCTGCTGGGGAGATTTTTAGTCTCAAGTCCTGACATGTCTATTTCCTTGCCATGCAATTCTTTGTGTCTTGCCACAGACATATCCCACTGGAACAGTTGGTTAACTTACAGTTTAATGGATGCAGCTTGCTGCTCTGGATCACTGTTAGAAGAGATGGGTTCAGCTGCCGAGGGGTGTCTGAATCCAGCCAGGTACCTTTAGAGTGTGGAGTAAAATTCCAACCACTTTCACTGATGTTCTATAGTCACTGACCTCACAATCCACAGTGTCTTCCTGGAGGTCTCTGTAATCCAAGGTGCCAGCATCCACCAACTCCAGTGCTGCACGGTTAAGATACCATACTGCCAATGGGCTCTGTACCCAGGTGGGAGGTGTGGGGAGTTTATACAGTCCTCTGCTCTTTTTTCGATTTCTGTTTCTGCTACTTTTCAACTTTCATCTTTTTGGTTGAGTTTTTCACTGCTTTTCTGTGGAAGTCCTTGACTTCTTTGCTGGGGTCTCTAGAGGCCACAGTGCCTGCAGTTCAAGTGTGGTTATGCAAGATGGAAATTCAGATGTTCCCCAGGGCAGGTGCATGGGGTATTTTGATGTACTCTGTTCTTTCTTCTGGCTGTGTATGCCCACTTTCAATTTTTCACTGCTTTCTTCAGTTTTTGGATGCTTTCTTTTCAAGATGCTGTCTTCACAGTGATTTGGTTTGGAGTGTCAGCATGACTGAGATATGCTACTACCCTCAGTCACCATCTCCCCAGAAGTCCAAATTTTCTATTAATGACTATACTGATCTCTCTAGGTGCTGCACTAATTTGCAATCACATCCAGTGTAGAAGAGTTTCTATTTCCCCACATCCACACCAGCATTTATTGTTGTTTGACTTCTTGATGATTACCATTATGATTGGGGTTAGATGGAATCTCACTGTAGTTTTCATTTGCATCTTCCTGATTGCTAGTGAGGTTGAACATTTTTAACATATTTATTAGCCATTTGTATCTCATCTTTTGTGAAGTATCTATTATTTGAATGGCCAGTATCTTGATTGGGGTACTTATTTTTTCATGTTGTGTCTTTTAAACTCTGTTGTAGCATTTTCAGCTTTCTCTTTCTGTGAGTTTTCTCTGACTGTTAGTTATCACTTAGAATGCATTCTGGGATATGGACATATATTACAATGAGATCTTCTATTCCTTGTAAACAGAAAGTTAAATGCATATCTTAATGACTTTTAATTTCTATAATACCTGCAATGGGAACTTAAGAAAAACTTGGGTTTAAGAGCAACATATTTTCTACTAAACTAGAGACATTAATAGAAAGAGCATCCACCATAATTATTTTGGGTACTGGTAATTGAACCCAGGGTCATTCACCTTCTGAGCTATACTCGAGCCCTGTTTTTATTTTTATTTTGAAATAGGATCTTGCTAGATTGTTGAGAGTGCCACTACTTGCTGAGGCTGTACTCAAACCTGTGATCTTCCTATCTCACCCTTGCTGGAATTACAAGCATGTACCTCCACACCCAGCTAACAACAAAATTTTAAAAGAGAATGTGAGTGGAATGTAATAGAATAAACATTGATTAGATTATGAGATACTGAAAGTATGAAATTGATTAAAGAGGTGGAACTAATATGAAGAAAATTGGAAAGAAAAATATAAATGTAGATGTAGTAGAGATAATAGGAAAAGTTAGGAAATAAGTTTTTTTTTGTGGTACTAGGGATTGAACCCAGGGGCATTCTACCTCCGAGCTATACCCCCAGCCCTATTTTTTATTCTTTATTTTTTTGAAACCGAGTCTCACTAAGTTGGGGAGTGCCTCACTAGGTAGCTGAGGCTGTCCGCGAACCCGGATCCTCCGGTCTCAGCCTCCCGAATACTGGGATTTCAAGCATGTGCCACCACGCCCGGCTAGGAAATAAGTTTTAAAATGTGGACAGGAATATAAAAGAAGGAATTGGAATTTATATGTGAGTAGAAAGAAAGAGGAATTTGAAGGATCTGATTTACACAATATAATTGATACAACTTATCTCTAATAAAACAGATTGTGAGGGCAGAATAAGTTCAATCTTATTAAACATATCATGAAATTTTCAACAAAAACATGTTAATGATCATCCTAAGTGTCCATTAAATTAGAAAGAACAGTTTGTGAGATGTTTCCGTACAAACACACACATGTTTATGGTGCACATATCCACAGTACAATGCTACTCACTTATTAATATGAAAATTATTTCATTTATATATATATACATATATATATATATATATATATTTGGAAATATAAACAGTTTAACTTCAATTGAAAAATAAATAATCAAATACCCAATTATCGTACTCTATGGCTTGACATCATTCCTTGAAAATAAAACCCAATGCCCATCATATAGATGTTTGGAACCTCAGGATGAGACTTCTGTGGAAATATGTTTTAAAAGTTTTCCAGTTGATGAGCCAAGTGTGGTGGTTCATGCCTATAATCCCAGAACTTGGAAGGCTGAGACAGGAGGATTCCAGGTTCAAGGACAGACTCCGCAAGTAATGAGACTCAACAACATAGTGAAACCCTGTTTCCAAACAAGTAACAAAATTGGGCTGGAGGTGTAGCTCAAAGGTAAAATGCCTCTGGGCTCTATCCCCAGTACCACAAAGAGTTTTCCAGTTGAAACAACTTTAAATATATTGTCAAGAATCCATCATCTTTTGGCTGGAGAGTGATTTTCGTGTTACAGGTATACCTCAGTTTAGCTTTGAATAGACCCAAAAAGTCATCCAAAATATTATACTGCTCTTATCTTTAGCACACTTTGTGAGGAAAGGGGCCTTCATGAAGCCCAAGAAAAGTAGATGTAGGAATGCAAGATACATTACTTTCTGTCTCTCTTGAAGACTCATTAACAATATAGAGAATTAATCCTGATTGTGAGGAAGAGGGTCTATGATGGTAAAATATGACACATCTTTTTTGTGCTTCTTTCTGATGCAATAATCACTGTAATAACATACACGTTCTTTAAATATTCACAAACTCTGGTAAGTGTAAAATTTTTATACCTGGATATTTATGGAGGAATGGGGACTAAAGATTTCTATTTTGTTATCATTTTGATTGGGGAGTTAATAAGGATAGTAGCTAAGGGTACTCTACCTCTGAGTAACACAGTCAGTACTATTTATTTTTCATTTTGAAACAGGATTTTGCTAAGTAGCTGAGAGTCTTAATAATTTGCTGTGGTTGACCTTGAAACACTGTTCCTCCTGCCTAAGAATAATACTGTGAGAAAAGGCTGGCACCCCCATGGCCAAACTTCTGCCATCTTCTTAATGTTTTCAGTATTGTATAACTTTATATATGACTTTGTAAAATCTACTAAATGAATCAGTAATCAGGATAAATTTTTATTTTTATTGTTTACAGATATGGATTCAAACTACACACAAAGACTTTTCCGAAAGGAAAACACACACATCAGTCACCATCAGACAATGTACAATGAGGAGACCCTACACAGTGGCAGCGAATGCCATAAAACTTCCACTCATCCTTCACATCTTGTCCATCGGAAAATACACACCGGAGAGAAAGATTACAAAGGCAAAGAAGGCAGTAAACCTTTTGCTCAGAACTCAACTCTTGTAAAGCATCACAGAACCCACACTGAACAAAAATTCTACAAATATAGAGAAGGTAGTACAGCTTTTTCTTCTCACTCAAATCTGACTAAACCTAAGAAATTCCACACTGGGGAGAAACCTTACGAATGTAAAGAATGTGGTAAATCTTTTTCTTACTCCTCAACTATGAGTAGACATCGGAGAATTCACACTGGGGAGAAACCCCACAAATGTAATGAATGTGGTAAATCTTTTTCATATTCCTCGACACTAATTACACATAAGAGAATTCATACTGGAGAGAAACCCTATAAATGTGAAGAATGTGGTAAATCTTTTTCTTACTCCTCACATCTAACTAAGCATAAGAGAGTCCACACTGGGGAGAAACCCTACCAATGTAAAGAATGTGGTAAATCTTTTTCTTCTTCTTCAATACTAATTAAACATCAGAGAATACACAGTGGTGAGAAACCATACAAATGTAATGAATGTGGTAAATGTTTTTCTGACTCCTCATATCTAACTACCCATAAGAGGGTCCACACTGGGGAGAAACCCTACCAATGTAATGAATGTGGTAAATCTTTTTCTTCTTCCTCAAATATGATTAAACATCAGAGAATTCATACTAGAGAGAAACCCTACAAATGTGAAGAATGTGGTAAATCTTTTTCTTACCCCTCACATCTAACTAAGCATAAGAGAGTCCACACTGGGGAGAAACCCTACCAATGTAAAGAATGTGGCAAATCTTTTTCATCTTCTTCAACACTAATTACACATAAGAGAGTCCACACTGGAGAGAAACCTTACAAATGTGAAGAATGTGGTAAATCTTTTTCTTCTTCCTCAACTATGATTAAACATCAGAGAATTCACACTGGAGAGAAACCCTACAAATGTAAAGAATGTGGTAAATCTTTTTCTGATTCCTCAACTATGAGTAAACATTGGAGAATTCACACTGGAGAGAAACCCTACAAATGTAAGGAATGTGGTAAATCTTTTTCTTACTCCTCACATCTAACTAAGCATAAGAGAGTCCACACTGGAGAGAAACCCTACAAATGTAAATAATGTGGTAAATCTTTTTCTGACTCCTCAACACTAATTACACATCAGAGAATTCATACTGGAGAGAAACCCTACAAATGTAACGAATGCAGTAAATCTTTTTCTTCTTCCTCAAAACTAAATATGCATAAGAGAGTCCACATGGCGAGAAACCCTACAAATGTACAGAATGCGGTAAACCTTTTTCTTTCTCCTCAAATCTAATTAGGCATAAGAAAAACCACGCAAAATAGAGCCCACCTGCAGTAAATCTTCTGATACTACCTCACATCTTTTTATCCACCAGAGAATGTACACTGAAGAGAAAACTAAGCTAGAGAGTGATGCTGGAATCAACTAAGGAACTAAAATTTACAGATCTTACATTAATCCATAATATTATACAGGACAATTTAGATTTCAAACAATTGTGTAATATATTTATGTGTTTCCTAAGAGAAAAAAAGCCATTGAAATGATAGGAGGAGTCATTATATCCAGTGGGAACTTTTTTGTATTGAGAGTATTTAAAATTTGTGAAGGGAAAATAATATACATTCATTTATTTACCTCTTATTTCCTAATTAATATATGTAAATTTGCTGCCAGTTGTTGCTGCACCAGAAGTTGCATAGCAAGGAACACATCATTATCATCACTTTATTTTTAGGACAGATTAATGTCAAATAGAAATTTTTCAGGAATATCTAAAGGTGGATGGCTTTGTGGTTGAATTGTAATGGGAGGCCACTCAGCCTGCTGTGTGAGTCCCAGTCACTGTGCTTCTGTATTCAGATAAGCACACAAATTGACAATATGAGAAATGAGCCATTTTCCAGGGTTCCTTATGGGAAAAAAACCTTGCTAGTTCATTAAAATTCTGGTGAATGTTCATGTTCAGAATCCTTTGAAACCCTTGATATTATTTGCTTTGGAAAAATTTTAAAATCTTCAGACACCCGAGAAAAATGACAACCCTTTATATCAAACCTAAATATCAAAAGATATTTATAAAGTCTATAAGTATATTTCCTCTCAACATTTTCTAAGATTAGACTCTTGATCTTTCAAAAAAGAGAATACAGAATTTTGATATCACTGTATTTTAAGAAAATGTTTCATGAGTTCTTGTTCTCTGTATTTTTTAAAAAGGTAGCATAGAGTGAATTTCTAATGTTTTAATGTCATTTATAAAATTAAACTGAGTAGATTATAATATTTTAATACTGAAGTTAAATGCATGAAATAATATCATGTAAAAAATTTGAAACTCGACCACTTTAGATTCGGCTACAGAAAACAGAAGGCAGTGAAGAGGCTTATACCACACCATGAAGTAACATAGCAGAATGGCTTTTTCTGTAATCCCATTTTTAGAGGACTAAAATCACAGTGTTCAAATTACTTATTTATGTATTACTGTGACATTTTTATTCTGTAATAAAAGTTATATTGTAGTACTATTAGAAATGATGTCTGAGTCATGAATATGCATTTATCAAACATTATCCAGTATGTTTCTTTACACCTGCTTTCCTCCTGGTCCATTAGAATAAATAGAATTTTTTATTCCTATATATTTACAATTATTTAGCTAAAGATAAACATTTTGCTGTAATAAGTATTAAGCCCACCAGAATTTCACCACTTAGCTACATTCATAACTTTTAATAATCTTTTTTTCTGTGACAAGTTTTGCTAAGATATGATGGCCAGCCTTAAACTTGAGATCATCCTGCCTCAGTCTTAGATATTTCTGGTATTATACATCTTCACTACAATAGCTTCTCTAAAGGCCAACTTTTGGAGTAAGAAAAATATAATGCTACACACAATGTCAGCAAATGCATGTAATACTTTTGCTTGTGAAGTTGATACAGGAGGATCAAAGTCAGCCATAAGAACTTATTGAGTCTCTCTGCAAAAAGGTGAGACCTTGTTTAGAAATAAAAACTAAAAATGCTGGGGAGTGTAGTCCAGAGGTAGAATGTCTGGGTTCAATCCCCAATAACATGCACATATGTATACACATACACTCAGAAAGAAAAATAAATGAAAGAAAAAGAGAAATATAAAGGTAAAATAATGAATCTTTGTAAATGTGCTTTTATGTGACAGTGTGTGTAATTTCAAAATTTAAAAATACTTGAAGAAATTTGATAATTCCAGAAAGGTTCTACCATAGTATAACAGAATATATAAAATATTTTCTCATATTCTAGGTATATCTGTAGAAAGAATAAAAGAAAATATATATACTTTTAAGAGAATATTTTCTAGCATACTCTAACAAATTATTATGAGATATGTTATTCCTCTATACTATATGAAAGTAATTTATTACAAATATATCTTCTAAGTTCAGAATCTGCCTTTACATATCATCTTTCTTCCAATCATATTATCTAATATATATCTAACATATGACTTTACATTTTGAAATTTATATGATATGATTTATATGGCCAACTCAGAAATTTGTGAATTTTTATTTAATAGTACTCAGAAATTAATGTAGCATTTAACTCTACAATGCTTTAAATAAAGTACTTATCCCTTAACTGACACATTCCATTTCCCCCATCTCAATTAGACAAGAAAAACTAGCAATGTATAAGAATTTCTGATTTCTTTCCTTTTTTTTTGGTATATGACAATGTATTAAATTCATATAATGCTGAAGTGGAATTACTTGCTCTTTCAGGGAACACATCCCATTGTTTTTAAGTGACATCAGAAAATGCATTGATACTACTAGGCTGATTATTTGAAAACTAAAAAACCATTAGAAGTAACTACATTAATTTGAACTGGCCTCAGATTATAATGCTGACTCACTGATTTTAGGAATTGGACTTCTGATTGCTTCATTTCCGGATTATCTACAGTTCCTCGCTTGTTGATCTATTCCCATTCTCCATCTGTGTAATGGTGCTCCCTTTCTTACTGCTCTGTAATTCATGACATCCTACAAAGGACTTTATGGGTTCTGATGTGGCATAAAAATTTCTCATGCAATAAAAATTATTTTTTCTTTTGGTACTAGAAATTGAATCAGGAATGTTCCATCTCTGATTTCCACCCCCAGCAATTTTTGTGTTTCTTGTAAGAAAGCCACACCAAATTGCTGTGTCTTGCTAAGCTGCTGAGGTAGGTCTGCAACCCATGATCCTCCTATCTCAGCCTCTAATTACTGGAATTACAGGTGTACACCACCACCTGGAGAATAAAATATCATTCTAACTATAGTGTTTAGGCCACTCAGTCTATAAATGCAACATTCTAAACATGTAATTGACATAAACTAAAGGAGTACCAGTGATATGGTGACATAATGCAGGCACCTAGCACTTTAAGGGATGTTTAAATTTTCATTTAAATTTCCTCATTGTTCTTTTGCTCATTTTATAACATGTTGTTCAATAGGTCCAATGTTGACTGGTTCATTTGGTTGAAGTGATATGTCCCCTAGTGGGAGTGAGGTATTGCTAGGAGAAATCAAGTTTTAAAAAAGATACTGAAAGCAGTAAGACATATTTGTTTAACTTTACACAGATTAATGCTCATCCCCAAGGATAGTAACAGGCAAGGATTGTAGGTCTATATCTGTGGGATGAAAATCTGGTGACTCTTAGGTAAGATGATACATACATGATTATGTTCAGGTTTTGAAATTTCAAGGTCAATATTCCAGTGATCTCTGAATGTATATTTAAATATTTTAAATGATGATGCTGTGAGGTTAACTCAAGGCCTTATACTTGCTGTACAAGCCCTCTTCAATGAGTTACACCCACAATCACAGTTCCAAATCTTTTAATATAAAGGAAGGTAACAGAGTAAAGAAATATTGTCAAAAATGCACAGATATTAAATCTCTGGTAAGCCGGACGTGGTTGGGTACACTTGTAATCCCAGTACTTGGGAGGCTGAGACCAGGGTATCCAGGTTTGCAGCCATCCTCAGCTAATTAATGAGGCCCTCTACAACTTAATGAGACCCTCTTTCAAAAAATAAAGAATAAAAATAGGGCTGGGGTTGTAGCTCAGAAGCAGAATACCACTGGGTTCCATCCCCAGTACATCAAAAAGGAAAACAAAATCTCTGGCATTTGTTATTAGTGTCTGAAAACAAGCTTCAACTGTTAGGTTAAAAATAAAGAGAAGATAATAGTACAACATGCAAAAGAATTATGTTCAAATTATATTAAAATTAAAAGATGTTAAAGTAGAGAATTTAGAAAAGGTATCATAAAGAACATGTGGAATTTTAGAAATCAACTATCAAAATGTACTTCATTATATTCCACATAATAGATTAATTTTCACTAAATAGAAATATTTTATTCTACTCATATCTTAAGATTTTAACTATTCTTCTATATCATTGTGGATAAAAATGAAAATAAATATAAAATATGATGGCATTCTTTCAATATTGCAATTTAATCATTTTTCAAGTTCTTACTATTTTTCATTTTTTTATAATGGGTTATCAGCATAAGATGACTGATTATCTCTTTCACACACAGGAACATATATGCATGTATATGCCAGAACATCTTTATATGTATACAAATTGTATGCCTTCTGATGGTGTTTTTTATTATGATTGTGTCAAATTTGTGTTTGTGGTTAATACAGATGGAGAAATTAACAACTGATCATTGTACAGATGCACATATTTAACATAATTCTCAGAACATTAGGAGATATTCTTTTCCATACCTAGGAAAAGCAGTGTTGAGGTCTTAGCCCGGCCAGCTAGACTTCGCCTCTAGATGGCGTCTGGCAGAGTGCCAGAAGTGGCTGCAGGTGGTAACATCCTAGGGCTGCCCTACGCTATAGCCCATGCACCAGTACACCTGGCTCATGGCGGGCCCAGGGGAAAGCTGTATGAAGCACCTCGTGCTTCAAGCCCTGTGTGGCTTTAAGAGCCTCCACCTCTCGCCCGGGAGAGAGGGGAGACAGAGGGTTGCTGGCTGGAGAGAGGTTGGTTGCAGAGAGGGTTGCTGGCTGGAGAGAGGTTGGTTGCAGAGAGGGTTGCTGGCTGGAAGGAGGTTTTGTTGCTGGAGGGTTGCTGGAGATTGACTGCTGGAAGGTTGCTGAGAGGTTGGTAGGATGCTGACGGGAGAGAGAGCTTATTGCAAGTCTGTTGGATTATAGTGTTTTTAATCCCAGAGAGAGATGTATAATAAAGAGAAGTTTTAACCAGCTAGGTTTAGTTATCATCTCCATTGAGGCCTCAGGATTGAGGGTCCAGCTTGGGGGACGATAAGCAGAGTCTACATAGATGGGGTCTCTTCTAGTGAAAACAATGTGGCTGACTGCTGGGAATCCTGCAGTGGTTAATGCAGAGAAGTACATCATCAAAGCATTAGGATTAGAAAAATCAGCCAACCAAGAGCCGGGCGTGGTGGCGCACGCTTGTAATCCCAGCATTCGGGAGGCTGAGACCGGAGGATCCGGGTTCGCGGCCAGCCTCAGCTACCTAGTGAGGCACTCCGCAACTTAGTGAGACTCGGTTTCAAAATAAAGAATAAAAAAAAAAAAAAA
>PVLC010002220.1:0-86711 GCA_004027655.1 Graphiurus murinus | reverse complement strand
CCCATGGATGAATTTGAACTGTTGCTTGCAACTTCACAGGGTAAAAACCATGTACTTTCTGACCCAGAGCATGATATTCATAACATCAAGGAATTAGAGCAGGGCCACATACAGAGCTCTCCAGTTTTGTCATTACCAAAAAAATAGTATAAGAAATATTTAGTCTTTATTATTATTATTATTATTATTATTATTATTATTATTAATTATATTATTATTATTTGTTTCTGATACTCTGATAAAATAGTGATATTTACTAGAATGTGGAGGACCCAGCCCAGCAATATGATAAAGCCAGAGCTCTGCTCACCTGAAGTATCTGGGTCACTTTTGATAAGATGACCAATTTTATGATATTTTTTGCCTATCCAAGTGCATGGGAGATCCTTCTGTTTTCTAAGATTTCATTCCATTTCTTTCTTTAGTATTTTATAATTTTCATTATGGATGCATTTTACCGTTTTGGTTAGGTTTATTCTTATATATCTTATTGATTTTGAGGTTACTGTGCATTGAATTGTTTTCTGGATATTTTTCAGTGGATTTATGATTGGAATATAGAAAATCTTCTGATTTTTTTACATTGATATTATATTCAGAAACTTCCTGAATTTGTTAATCAGCGCAAAAGTATTTGTGGTTGAGTTTATTGGGTCTTCTAAGTATAGGATCCATGTCATCTACAAATAGAGATAATTTCACTTCTACTTTTTCTATTTGCATTCCCTTGATTGAATTCTGTTGCCTTATTGCTCTGGCTAGATTCTCAAGTAATATATTGAAAAGTGGTGGTAATAGTAGATGTCTTAGTCCTTCTCCTGATTTTAAAGGGAATTCATGAAGTTTTTTCCCCATTGAATATGATGTTGGCTGTGGCTTATTTATATTGCCTTTAGGGTGTTGAGATAAATTTGTTCTATTTCAAAACACTGCAATGTTTGTAGCATGAATGGGTATTGGATTTAGCTGAATGCTTTTTCCACATCTATTGAAGTGATCATGTGACTTTTGTCCTTAGTTCTGTTTGTGTGGTAAATTACATGGATTTTTTTCATATGATGTTGTATCCTTGTAGTGAACCCAACTTGGTGGTGGTGCATAATTTCGTGATGTTTTGAGTTCATGTTGCTAGTATTTTGTTTAGAATTTTTGAGTCTAAGTTCATCAACAACATTGGTCTGTAATTTTTTTTTGAGATTTCTTCCTTGGGTTTGTTGTTAATGTGGTACTAGCCTCATAGAATGTCTTTGGGAGAATCCTGTCTCTTACTATGACATGCAATATTTTGAATAGTATTAGGATTAGATCTTCTATAAAGGGTTTATAAATTTCAGTTGGGAATCCATCTGGACCCAGGATGTTCTTTGATGGGTAGGCACTTCATTGCTTTTGCAATCTCTTTACTTGCTATTGGTATATCTAAATTTTCTCTATCATCTTGACTAAATTTAAGAAGGTTATATGTGTCTAGAAAATAGTCAATATCTTTTATGTTTACTATTTTGTTGGAGTTTATGATTTTCAAAAGAGTTTCTGATGATCCTCTACCCTTTCTGTAATGATATCAACATATTTGTCTCTTATTTTAGTAATTTGGGTTGGTTCTTTCTTTTTGTTTGTAGGTTACTGGCTTATCTATGATTAGTTTGTCAAGAAACCAGCTTTTGATTTTGTTATTTTATATTTTCTTTTTGTTGTCTTCTACTTTATTGACTTCTACTCTGACTTTAACAATTCTCTGATTTCTCCTGACTTTGGGTTTAGACTGTCTGCCTTTCAAGGACATTGAAATATGTCACAGGGTTGTTTATTTTGTAATATTCTGTTCTTATGTGACTATTCAGTGCTATGAATTCTCATTTTAATACTGCCATCAAAAGTCCCAGAGAATTCGATATGTTGTGTCACTATTTTCATTTGATTCTAGGTATTTTTTATTTTCTCCCTTATTTCTTAACTGATCCATCCTCATTCAGAACTGTGATATTCAGTCTCCATGTATGTATATATATTATATATATAATGTATATATATATACATTATATATAATTTTTATGAGTCTTCGCATTGATGATTTCTAATATTTCATTATTGTCTGAAAAAATGTAGGGAATTATGGCACATTTTTTTTTTTTTTTTTTTTTTGCGGTACTGGGGATTGAACTCAGGGGCATTCTACCTCCGAGCTACACCCCCAGCCCTATTTTTTATTCTTTATTTTGAAACCGGGTCTCACTAAGTTTCGGAGTGCCTCACTAGGTAGCTGAGGCTGGCCGCGAACCCGGATCCTCCAGTCTCAGCCTCCCAAATGCTGGGATTACAAGCGTGTGCCACCACGCCCGGCTAATTATGGCACATTTTTAATATGCTAGTGCTTGCTTTGTGGCACAGGATATTATCTTGGAAAAGTAAGAGTTGGCTACTTCTAGATAATACATGCAAAATAGGGGGTATGGATATCTTTTCTTGTGAACATTATTGATGAGATTATTAAACCTTTTACTTCCGTAAGTCAAGTCTTATTTTATAATTAACTTTTATTAATCTGGTGCTATTAATGTAACATTTTACTTAAGCTTGCCAGATATGATCTTCTCACATGAATATGTTTTTCTTATGAACAAAGCAGTATAAAGCAATATTGGTATTTCTTTTGGTATATTGTCACCGTACATCTTTGTTAGGTACATGCTGGCATTGAACCCTCTGCAAGTTTCCACTCTATTCTTGCCCCCTCCTCTCGTGCCCATGCTCAGCACAGTGATTGACTTTGATAAGATTGTGTATGCACAGCATGTCCATTGAGGTGTTTCCCTCTTTCCCCCTTCTATCTTCCTCAGTTAGGTCTCCTTCTTTACTGAACTAAGGTTTCTCTCCCTTTGTCTGAAGTCCCTCCTATGTCTTTATTTCTCCCTAGCTTCTGCTTATGACGGAGAACATCAGACTTTTGACTTTTTAGATTGATAAAACTTACTTAGCATAATGTTCTCGAGTTACATTTATTTCCCAGCAAATGACATAATTTTGTTCTTCTTAGTGGCTGAGTAAAATTCTATTGTGTACATATTTCATAGTTTGTAATCCATTCATCTGTTGATTGACATCCTGGCTGGTTTCATAATTTGGCAATTGTGAATTGTACAGCTACAAATATAAATATGCATGCATTACTCTAGTACTTTGGTTTTCATTCTTTTGGGCAGATACTCAGGAGTGATATAGCTAGGTCATATGGTAAGTTCATTCCATTCTTCTGAGGGTCCTCCACACTGTTTTCAAAGATGGTTACACTAATTTACAATTCTGCCCACAGTGTATCAGTTCCTACTTCTCCACATCCTCAAGAGCCTATGTTATTGTTTGTGGTTTTAATGATTGCCATTTTAATTTGGGTTAGGTGAAATCTCAGGAT
Source organism: Graphiurus murinus (assembly GCA_004027655.1). Classification (NCBI taxonomy): domain Eukaryota; kingdom Metazoa; phylum Chordata; class Mammalia; order Rodentia; family Gliridae; genus Graphiurus; species Graphiurus murinus. The sequence continues at coordinate 83,299 of PVLC010002220.1, read as the reverse complement.
AGTTTTGATTTGCACGTATCTGATTGCTGTGGATGTTGAACATTGTTGCATAGATTTATTGGCCATTTGTATTTCTTCTTTCATGAAGTGTCTGTTTAGTTCACTTGCCCATTTTTATTGGGTTATTTTATTCTTAGCAGTGAGTTTCTTGACTTCTCTGTATATTCTAGATATTAGTCCTCTATGGAAGGAGTGATGGGCAATTTTTCCCCATTCAATTGGCCCTCTGTTGAGGCTCTTTATAGTTTAATTTGCCGCATAGAAGTTCTTCTGTTTAATGTAATATCAAGTATTGGTCTTCCTTTTAATTCCATGTGCCTTTGTGGTCTTGTTGAGAAAGTTTTTACCTGTGCCTATGTGTTGAAGTGTTGGGTCTATGCACTCTGCAAATAGCTGCAAGATCTTTAGTCTGATTTCCAGGTCTTTGGTCCATCTAAAATTGGTTTGAGCAGGGTGAGAAAGTGAGATTTATCTCCATTTTTTGCAGTGGAGATATGCTAGCAATTTTGAAGCACACACACACAAAAAAAACCTAGAAGCAGTAAGAGATATTTTACACAGATTAGTGCTTACCACCATGGATAGTGAAAGGCAGGAATTATAGGGATATATCTGTAGGATGAACATCTCATGACTTTTACCTAAAATGATCTCCCTGTTTAAGGTCATTTGACTCATTACAGTTGCATAGGCTTTAGTGACAATTTCCCTAAGTCCAATTTGATATTGGAGAGCTATGGCCCCCATATTGGTTTTTCTCTTCTCAATTATTTTATTTCCTGATTGTTTTCCACATCTCACTTATTGAGCATCCAGAAAATCTGTTTCACTCATTCTTTTTAACTTTAAGAAAAACAATAAACAATGCTTTGGTAGGAATTACCTGGAAAACAAGCAATAAAGTTGACATGTATTCACTAAGGCCTATGCAACTCCAGTGAGTCAAATTACCTGAAACAGGGAGATCATGAAAGCCCAGGGACTGGATATGATGGTCCATGCTTGTAATCCCAGTACCTGGGAAGCCAAGACTGGAGGATCTGAGTTTATGGTCACACAAATAATTCAGAATGAGTATTATTTGTGGGACTACAAATATTATTAAAAAGTATAGCCATCTGGAAATATACTTCATTTATCAACCCATTATGGAATTATAGCTATCAAGATATAGATAATGAAATTCTTGACACATATAATAAAAGTAGAAAGGCTTTGCCAGGGCTTCTTTCCCAAACTCTAAAGAGGATACTAAAATTGGAAATAAAAACTACTAAGTCTTTGAATTAGGCAAAAATGTTCCATATGGATCAAACACTGGCAAACCACAGAGAACGTATCTTCCAGAAAACTGTGGCAACTGTAATAAATGTGAGAAAGTCTTTGGTCAATGCTCATCCATTACTATGCATCAGAATATGCACATTGAATAGTCACCTTATAAATATAGCAAATGTAGCAAGAGGTTTAATTGATCCTCATTGTGTATACAATACAAAAGAACATCATCATTAATTAACTGGAGAAAATTCCAACAGATGCAGGAATAATAAACATAGAAAAGATTCTTGTGAATGAACAAGTGTAGACATAATACAACACATTGAAGGAAAACCAGGTAGATGTAAGGAATGTAAGCAATCTTTTAATCTGTGTTCACCATGTGTCAGCATCAGATTTTCTACAATAGAGCATGTAGTAAATTTGTTGGACATTCCTCTGATCATGTTGGCCATATACAATTCTTTATTTGCAGAGAAACAGGGAAAAAATAAAAAAGTGTAATTTGGTTCTTTTGCTTATCCCTCAGCTTGTATTGTGCATCAGAGTCCATACTAGAGAGAAACCCTAGTGTAGTATAACATATGCTGATCACTGAGCCCTTGTCAGGAATAAGAGAATACATATTTAAGAGAAGCCCTACGAGTTTAAATAATGAAATAAACCTTTTACTCATACTTCACAACTCCATCAGGGAATTCATACTGGAGAAGTTCCCTGTGAATGCAAATAATGTAGTAAATATTTTCCCTGAATGTCACATCTAATTCTCAATTAGAGAATTCATATTGTATATAAACCCTATAAATATAAACATTTCAGTAAAGCATTTTCTTCTTCCTGGAATCCAATTAAGCATAAGAGAATCCAGAATGGAGAGAAACCTTACAGTGTAAAGAATATAATATGTTTCTTGCTTGAATCTCATCTCTCGTATTAAAATTACCCATGAAAAACAGAATTTTGAGCCACTTTTTCTGTAAAAGAAAATTACTGAAACAAAATGATCATTATACTTTAAATATTTAGAACAAAAGAGATAGAGAGAGAGAGAGAAACCCGATTAGCTAGCATCCTGGGAAAGAATCATGTTAATAATTTTTGTGAGTTTGTGAGTGGCACTGAGGATTAAACCCAGGCGCATTCTACCTCCTAGCTATACCTCCAGCTTTATTTTATTTATTATTTGGAAAGAGGGTCTCACTAAGATGCTCAGGCTGGCTTCAAACCTCAGATCTTCTGTCTCAACCAAGTACTGAGATTACAAAGATGTACCATGACACCCAACATGTTAATTTTTTTTCAGTACTGGGGATAGAGCCCAGGGTCATTCTACCTATGAGATACACCCCTAGTCCTATTTTGTAATTTTTATTTTGAATCAGGTTCTCACTCAGTTGCAGAGAACCTCATGAAGTACCTGAGACTGGCTGTAAACCTGGATCCTCCAGTCTCAGGCTCCCAAGTACTGGGATTACAAGTGTGCACCACCATGCCCGGCTTCTCCCTTTCTCCCTCTCTTTTTATTGAAAAAACATCTCAGTGATATGAGATTAACTCAAGTAAAGATGAAGTTTCCCAACCGTATTGTGCCAAGACTGTCAGTTGAGCCTGAGCATAGAGTAGGAATTCTGTGTGGGAAAGGGATTCAGAAGACATGTTTTTTGTGGGAGTACCAATAGTGTTAAAAAGTGTAGTCACCTTGAGGATACACCCTTTAAAAACCAATTTTGGAATCAAATAATCAGGATTAGATAATGATAAAAGTCCTGAGATATAAGGAAACAAGATAAGCCTTTTCCAAGGGTTCTTTCTTAAGCAGTAATGATTACTAAAATAAGACATAAAAGTTACAAAGGCATTGAATTATGGGAAAATATTATGTATGTATCAAACACTGGCAAACGTCAGAGAACTCATCCTCCAGAGGAGAGTGGCAACTGGGAAAAATATAGTAAATCTTTGGTCAATGCTAAACACTCACTGTGCATTAGAAGATACACATTAAAGAGGCACATTACAACAATATCAAATGTGGGAAAAGATTTAATTGGTCCTTACCACATATACAATATAAAAGAAATAATGCTACAGAAAATTCCAACACGTCAGGAATAATAATAATAGTAAAGCTTCTGGTGAGGGAACAAACCTCTGCAGACAAAATACAACATACATTCAAGGTAATCCATGCAGATGTATGGAATGAAAGCATTATTTTAATCTGTGTTTACCATAAGTCAACATCAGATATTCTACAATGAAGAAGGCAGAAAATCTGTAATACATTCCTCTGTTCATATAGGCCTTATGTGATTTTGTATTCAGAGGAACAATTTAAGCACAAAAAGTGTAGTTCATCTTCTGCTTATCCCTAAGCTCTTGATGTGCAGTAGAGAACCCATACTAGAGAGATACCCCACAGATGTAAAGAATGCAGTAAATATTTTTCTTCTTCCTCAAATTTAAATAATGAGTTTTATGAGAAAACTCATACTGGAGAAATACCTAATAAATGTAAAGAATGTGAAATGTTATTTGTTGGTCCTTTGATTTTTGCTGTGCATTAGAAAATATACACTGGAGATAAACCATCCAAATATATATAATGTTCTAAACAATGATTGATATGTCATAAATGTCTATGAAACCCTGTTGTACTCAAGAAATGTATAAAAAATCTGTGCTGAAAAAAATAAAAATTAAATAATGTCCTAAAACTTTGGTTCATACCTTATATCTTGTTTTCCATAAGAGAATCCACAGTGGAGACAAACCCTAGAAATGTTCACACTGTAGTATATAATTTGCTGTCCCTCAGCTCTTGTCAGGAATAAGAGAATCCATATTGGGGAGAAACCCTACAAATGTAACAATGTTGTAAACCTTTTAATCATACCTCACATCTCCATCGGAGAATCCATACTGGTGAACACCTTTATACATGTAGTAGATGTTTTGCTTGAACCTCACATCTTCTTGTCAATCAGAGAATCCATACTGGATATAAACCCTATACATATAAAGAACACAGTAAATCTTTTTCTTCGTCCTCAAATTTAATTAAGCATAAGAATCAACACTGGAGGGAAACCCCACAAATGTAAGAAATGTAGGAAATCTTTTCCTTGAAATGCTCTTCTTCTTCTTCAGAAAATCAGCACTGGAGGGAAATTGCACAAATGTACGGAAAGTAGAAATACTTTGGCTTGTTCCTCTGCTCTATTTGTTTCATTCATGAGCTAATCCATACTGAATAAAAACTCAATATATGCAAAGAATGCAATAAATTTTTGCACATTATCTTTTGTTGAGCATCATAGAACACTTACTTGAGACAAACCTACATATGTAAAAAATGTAGCACAACATTTATATATTATGCATATTTGTACAACATTAGGTAAGTCATATTTGAAATCCCTCTACATGGAATGAATGTGGAGAGAGTTTATCCAAATATAGACCTTTATTTCATAAGAAATGTCAGAGGAAAAATGTACTTCTGTAAACAAAAAATGCAGAGATTTTTGAAGCATGAAAAGTAAGAACATTAGAGAATCTGTGCTGGAATCAACTAAGGCACTAACAATTTCAGACCTTACACGAATCCAGAGTGTTATAAGAAGACTCCAATCTTAATACAATTATATGACATATTTCTGCTTGAGGGGAACAAAAGTATTGATGTTTGAGCTGCTATAATAATGTTCAACAGGTACTTTTTCATATTGACAGTATTTGAGATTTTTGAAGAGCAAATATTAGACATTAATTTCACACTCAAATCCTTTTACATCTCTAACAATTTCTAACATCTTTACATTTTCTAACAATTAGATGAAAAATTGCTGCCAATTGCTGCTGTACCAGAGGTTGCAGAATACATTCCCTAGCGGAATGGCATTGTTAACTTCATTTTTCATGACAGATAATTGGCAAATGTAAAGGGCATCAGGAAAATTTAAAGATAGAAGGATAGATGGACTTTGTGGCTGGACTATAATAGGCAGGCCAGTCAATCTATGATGTAATCCTGGACATTGTGCTTCTGTATTCAGGTAAGAAAAGAAGTTATCAAGCAGAGCATGGTGGCCCATGCTTGTAACCTCAGGACTTTGGAGGCTGAGACCAGAGTATCTGGGTTCACAGTCAGTCTCAGCTATTTAGTGAGGCCCTCCACAACTTAGTGAGACCCTGTTTCAAAATAAAGAATAAAAAATAGGACTGGAGGTATAGCTCTGAGATAGAATACCCTGGGGTTCAATGCCCACTATCACAAAAAAATAACTTATCAATATTTGTAATGAGCCATTTAGTAAATGCTATATAAGGATAGAAAAATCCTGTTCTCCATTAAAATTCTGTTGAATGATCACAATAGGAATGGTTTTCGGTCTTTCATATTATTTTGCATGAGAAATTTAAAAAATATTCACAGATAACAGAGAAAATGATAGCTGTTATGAAAAGGTTTAAGCATATTTTCAATCAACATTTACTTGTATTAGAGTTTCGTTCTTTAAAACAAGAGAAGACAGAGCTCTAACGTCACCATATGAAAGGGAAAATCATGCTTCTTGAGTGCTGGTCATCTGCACTTTAACCCAGCACCATGCAGTGGATTTGAAAATACCTCATTTAGACTCCGTGTTCATTTAACTTCATTTGTGTAATGAGGCTGAGTGGACTATTTGTTTTGATACTAAATTTGAATACATGAAATATTTCAAGGAAATCATGAAAATCTCTGACCTCATTCCAGGATATGGGGGAAAAGGCCTGTGCAGATAATGTCCCTACACTATTGGGTAATGTGTTTTTGTGGCTTCCATACTAATCTTTATTCCAGGCAATCTAAATCATCAATAATATGAGAACATTATCCAAATCGTTCTATTAGTACTAACTGTATATTGTGAATTTTGTAATAAAAGTTATATGACAGTACAACTAGAAGTCATATTGTCTGAGCTGTGATTTAGTATTTGTGAAACAATACCCAGTACTTGGCATATGTTTCCTTTTTAGTCCAATTGAGTAAATAGAATTTTTGGTTTAATTTATATCAAAATCAAAAGATCTGTACAATATAAAATAAATATAAATGGTTTTGCATTAATGAGGAATAATCATAGAGGAATTCCAAGACTTTTAGTTGTTGGTGGTGGTGCAGTGTGTGTGGAGGTGTGTGCATTTTGTTTTGTTTTTTGAGACAAGATTTTCCTAAGATATGGAGACTGGACTTTACGTTAAATTCCTCCTGCCTAGCCTTTCCTTATTGCCAGAACTATAGGCATGCATTGCCAAGTCTAAAGCTAAATTTTAAAATAAGAACATATAAAGGAGCAGGCATGTTAACACACACCTAGGATTCCTTTACTTGGAAGGCTGAAACACAAGGATTACAGGTTTAAGACCAGCCTCAGTAACTAAGTGAGGTCTCCTGCAAATAAGTGAGAATCTGTTTCAAAATAAAAATTAGGACACTATTTCAAAATGGCCGATATGAGAGATGCAAATCCTGGGAGTTCTGTAAGAAAACAAATATAAATAAATTTCCCCTATTTTTTCTAAGGTAAGAAAGCCAAGAGATTAACAAATAACAATTATGGAACTATTGAAGGGCCCTAGATAACAGCCTCTGATTCTTAGAAAGAATCCTTTCTAAGAATAAACAGAGCAGCCAGTGGTCAAGGGGCAAGCCCTGTCATTATCAGGTTCAGATCCGCCAGTTGATACAGATCTTTTCCCCAACTGGAAATTTTGAAACCTGGCCATTGCAAACACAGCCTTCACAAGTGTGCTGCCCCACTCTCCACCCCAGCAAATTTAGAGTTAATGGGACACAGAAAATGCTGCCTGGGCTTGCCAAAACAGCCCATTCCCCTCTCCCTTCAATGACCTGGGCCTATGGAATCAGCAAGCACTGTTGCACCTTCTCAATCCCAGAATGAGTGATATGGTTGCTGAGGGCAGCCGAATAGGAAAAATTTAGAACCCACTCACTCCCCAAGCCAACACAGCTTAACTCCTGATATATTCAATCATATATTTTCAACAGATATTAACCATTGAAAACACCATCATGGCCAAACCTGGTTGCTCATGCTTGTAATCCCAGTATATGTGAGGCTGAGACAAGAGGATTGCAGGTTCAAGGCCAGCTTCAGCAACTTAGTGAAGCCCTCCACAACTTATTTAAACCTTGTTTCAAAATAAAATACAAAATAGGGCTGGAGGTATAGTTCAGAGATAGAACACCTCTGGGTTCTAACCCCAGTGTCAAAAAACAAAACAAACAAACAAACAAAAAAACACTATCATGGATTAAATATAAAAGTAAGCTGAGTCAGGAGGATCAAACGTTTGAGGCCAGCCTTAGTAACTAAGCAAGAACCTGTTTCAAAATTAAATACTCCTGGGGGTCTATCTCATTGGTACAATGCCCCTAGGATCAGTCCTCAGTACAAAATAACAATTTCATGATGAAGTACAAGGGCACTGAATGATTCATAGGCACATAGAATCCTAAGAGGAAATATTGCTGTGTTATCTCAACCTAGGTCTGAGCATCAGGATTTGATGGTTTCTGTTAGTAATACGTTCCATCTGAACCTTTACCACAGATTCTGCCTCTTCATCTGAGTAGAGACTCCCATATTGCTTTAATTAGCTATCAAGATAATGTAAGGTGAGACTAGGTTAAACCATAAGAATTTGTTACTTTCTGGACAGTCATGTTTAGGCTTCCCTCGAAGGGGGATGACAGGACCCTCTCTGTGTGGCTCTGGCAGGAGCAGCTCAAATCAGCCCATGATCCCATCACTATAGCGGAAATTCTTGCTTCTGCATGCAGTGGAGGGCACCAAAAACAGGAGAGGAGAAACTCAAATTTTGTTCTTCATATAGGACTTAATTTTTTCCTGAAATTCTTCTGTGATAAAGGAAAGTGAAATGAGAAAAATATTGTGTTTTTATCATAGAGAAGGCACTGGAACCCATAGTGACCCTTCACTCACTGAGTCACATTGCCAAATCTCTATATTTTTTGTTTTCCTTTCTTAAAAATGTTTGCATATGTTTTATCCTGTATGCTAAGTATTACAAGATATTCCTTTTGGAGTATAGTTAATTTTGTTAATATAGTATTTAAATATTGAAATAATTTCAGTAGTGTATTGTAAGTATATAATTAGTTTCATAGGGATAGAAAAACACGTGCACACAGTATTTGTTTTGTGTTTATTTTTGATTCCTTCCCCATGCCCTCCCCCTCATGACAGATAATATTTACAGTGATATAACCAAAATCATATATGAAGTATTTGAATTGTTCCCATTATATGATCTCCTTTTTTCCTCCATAACTCCCTCTCCAAGTCCATTTCACTATTCTAATAGTATGTCTCCTCATTTATCTGAATTCCTCTTTATTTCTTGATAATAAACTATATAGATATTCTGATTCCCTAGAGAAAAAATGATAGATGAATTCTGTATTGTAAGTAAAATAACAAGTCGATATAAAAGCCCCTTCTTACAGTTGAAAGAACTTAGAAAAGAATCTTATTTTTTTAATAAAACTTTTTTGGTACTGGAAATTAAACCTGGAGGCATTCTACCTCTAAGCTACACTCTGAGACTACATATATACATACTTTTATTGATGCATTTTAGTCTTATAAAGTAAATCATAGTGATTGTGACATACATGTACACAACACTGTGCTAAGCAGGGTCTCACTAATTTGCCCAGATTGCCCTCATGCTTGAGATATTTTGGCTTTAGCCTCCTTAGAAACTGGATGACAGGTGTCTTCAATGTCCCCCAGCAGGCATGTTGCTTTTTCACCTTCTGCCTGCAGGGGTGGTGGGAGCAGGTGAAGGGAGTTTGATGATGCTTTAAAGGCAGACTCTAAAGATGAAGTACTGATTTTTCAGGATAATTCTGCCTCTAAAGGAAATGCAGAGAAGGAGGAGGAAGAGGAGAAGATGTCTGCTCCTGAGGTGAGTAAATGCAGGAACAGGGTTTGTACCTAAGTTTTCTCCTAGCATTATTGTCTATAGAGTTTGAAAACCTTTACTTCTGTACTTCAGATGTTCTTCTGTAATATTATGTTTTCAGTAACTTCCGTTTTTCTTCTAAGTCCTCTCTAGGTGAACTCTAAACATGCTTCTCCACTGTCTAGCAGATCCTATTCTCCTCCTATGCTTCCTATCCTCTTCAGCTTTGTTTCTGCAGGAAAACTCCTAAACATGAATGTGTGTGAGTGTGTGCATGTGTGCCTGTGTGTTTGTAGGGGGGGCATTGAATTCAGGGGCATTCTACTTCTGAACTACACCCCAAAATCTATTTTTTTAAATTTTGAAACAGGATCTCACGAGGTTGCTGAGAGTCTCACTTATTGCTTAGTCTCGTCTCAAACATGTGATTCTTTTCTCTCAGCTTCCTAATTCTTGGAATTAAGTACAGCCACACCCAGCTCTAAACATGAATTCTTGACTTGTTCATTTTCAGTTCCTGTGATAAATGGACTCAGGTTGGCATATATCTGTGTAGAGAGGAAAATGTACTTCCAGGTGGGTGCTCTATAGGCTCTTTCTAGACAGGCTTTAAAAATTTTACCTTGAAGCCAAGCATGGTGGCACCTGCCTGCATTTCCAGTATTTGGGAGGCTGAAACAGAATTGCACGTTTGCAGCCAGCATCAACAACATAATGTGATCCTCTACAACTTAGTGAGACCATTTTCAAACTGAAAAAGTCGAATAGGGATAAGGGTATATCTCAGTGATATAACACCCCTGGTTTTGATTATAGGACCAAAAATCATTCACGCTGAAATAACATTGCAATCATTGACAGAATTTTTGAAATTCATGAAAATGAAGATGTAGAAGAAGGTTGCTCTCTCAAACCCTAGAAAAGACCTCAATATTTAAATGCACTAAAGATTGCAAAACTTAGTAGAAAAATGTGTAAAACTGTGCATAAATCACATTTCCATGAATGTGTTTAGATTATAAATTACTTTGTTAAATTCTATTTTTCCACCTAAAATCACAGCAGTGATATTGTGTCTGGGTTCATCAACTTGCCTAATGATACTTGATACTTAATTTACTTGGTTAATCAGTTCCTTCAAAATTTGACCACTGAACATTATTATACTTGTCTTATGGTTTATGTGTCTTGTGGTAGGAAGATTTACTGAGTGATGTGCATAAAACATCATATTTTGTACAAAAATTCATATTTCTTTCTACTTTCTTCTCACTTTAACCTTCCTCTGAGGAAGGAAAGCTCTCACCTGTGCTATCTGGAGATACTGGCTTATGGAAGTGAGATTGTGTAACAGGCCTGTGTTCTAGAGGTCTCCACTCCATTCCACACTCAGGTTCCAGTCATGCTATTCTTCACTACTTCATTGTATTTTCAAACAATGCAAATAAGAAACATATAACTACTATATTATTTTATAACTTAAAGTTCTCCTATGTAATATTGTACAGATAATAACTTTTAAATGGAATAACTGTAAGACTCAAACTATAGTTCTTATTTACACAGATGCCATGTTGTGTGTCTTCATTATGTGTTGATAAAACAAAGGGATGCACTAGAGGTGTGCATCAGCCATGAATTACTTAACTAATATACACAAGTAAAGGAGTTATTTTTGTATATTAGTTAAGAGGAGTTATTAGTTAAATGAGTTATTTTTATATATTAGTGTGACCCCAGGAACACACAAATAAAGGAGTTAGTCACAAACACACCATTTTTAACACTAATAAAATAAATAATGCATCTTCATTTTATTTAACCAAAATATGTTTGATCCATCACTACTGCATGTGTAATTGTCATATAATTGAAATGATGCTTGATGAAAAGTTTGATGATGCTTCAGTCTTTTCATTACTCCCCTTCCTAGGAAAATGGCTCAGAAAATTCTATTAGTGTTTCCTTTGCATATTAGCCTGCCTATTTCAAGTAGATCAATTTTAGTTCAGATGTACGGGGCAAAATACAGTTTATCAAATTACTGAATATTTGATAAAATAGTCTCATAAAGACCAAATGTCATCTCATAGACTACTTTGTGGCTTATACATTAATATTTTAAAGAGTTAAGAGGGATATCTGCTATTTAGTAAATCCTTTTTTTTACTCAAATGTTTTATTTATGCTTTTATTGAAAGAGTATAATTATAAATAATAGTGAGATTCAAATTAATATAAATATAAAATCACTCACAACGTGGTGTATTTTTACCCACATTCATCCATGCTTCTCACTCCTTTCTACCTGAATAATTTTAGTGAGATTGGTAGTGATAGTTTTTTGTATGGACATAGCATTATTTGAAATGTTTCCTTTTTCAGTCATTTTTCCTCTCGCCACCTCCCTTTCCTCTTCCTTACCATTATTCTACTGGCCTCTATCATCAATTATCTGAAGTCCATATTATTTTTAGTTGATGATCTAGCTTCCACATATAAGAGAAAAATGTGACCTTGACTTTTCTGAAACTGGGTGACCTAGTTACCAAGTTATTCTCTGCTGTGAATACTGCAGATTTAGGAACACACTCAAATGAAAGACTCAGAGTCATAAATGAATTAAATTTAGGGGAGCTTGGGAGAAGAACAGAGATGCATTTCTTCTGCAAGTCTTCTCTCAGAAGCCTCTTTTATTAAAAAGTTTAAACAAAGTGTCTGTTAATGCTAAACCCAGGATGCCTGGAAACAAATTGTAATCAAAAGCAAAGGGCAATTAATCAGCACACATCAAGGACAAAAAGCAGTACAGAGGAGATTCCATCTGAGCTCATTTCTGATTATTAGATATCTCAGGACTTTGGGAAATGCTTGCAAGCATTTCACTCTCATCCATTCATTTTGTGTTCTGATAAAATGATTCCAATTAACCTGAAAAAAATTAACCCTTGATGATCTGCAACAATTTCCTATTTACATTCATTTTACTGCAAATGTTACAATTTTGTTTAAATTTTGTTACAATTTTGTTTATGGCTGAGTAAAATTTTAATTCTCTCTATAAAGCACATTTAAAAGTACTTTTCATGCTATTCTTAGTTTTTATCCTCTTTTGGTAAAGAAACTTGAACCCAGAGCTTCATGCATGCTAGGTCCTGACTCTACTATATATCTAAATCCTCAGATCTTGTCTTCTTACTGTTAAGTATAGCTAATAATTTCCATAAAACTCTTTCATTCTAAAGTCATCCATGCATTCCTCCTTCAGAGTTCTACCTTTTTTCTTTCAAAGCACAGAACACCTAACCTGGGGCATTTGGCATTGCCAGAAATGTTAAAAAAGCAAAAAAGAGGCCCAAATTCAAATCAGAATCTACATTATAACAAGAATAGTTCTGTACATGTCAAAATTTGAGAGGTACACTTCTAACCCACAATGACGTTTTCATCTAAGAAAAATACACCACATATCCTATGTGATATGAAATGTGAATAAAAATGATATTTCTATATTGATGTTTAATATTCAATTTACTATTCCATAAGAATACACTATTCAAACTGGCTTTGAATGTAGGATGCTATCAGGTTTCATGAGGAATAAGAGAATATACTACAGATTAATAACTTTTTTATAGTATCTCTTTGAATTATGCAAGTTACTCACTGTGTTAGTTAACTTTCTGTTTGAAAAATAAGAGGTAAACCGGATATGGTGGGACATGCCTGAATCCTAGTAACATGAAGACAGAGACAGGGTAATTCAACAGCCAGTTCCATCAATTTAACAAGACCTCAGGCAACTTAGTGACATCTTGTTTCACAAAGAAAAATAAAGTAGTTCTGGAAATGCATCTCAGAGCTGAGTTCAATCCTCAGTGCCAAAAAAAAGAAATAAAATATGAGATACCTCATTAAGGGAAAAAAGGTTTATTCTTGCTCACATTTTCAAAAGGTTTTAGTCCACAGGCAATTGGCTCCATTGCACTTAGGACTTTGTTGAGGCAGAACATACAGGCAAGAACACAAGGTAGATTAAATCTGCTTTCATTGTGCTCCCGAGGCAGCAACAGGAAGGGGCTAAGAACAAAATATCCTTCAATGGCATGCCCAAAGGAGCCTCTTCTCACAGCCAGGCCTACATTTATGTTTCCAAAGCAACTAATAGCCATGAAATATGGCATCCATCTATAAATCAATACATTGATGAGGTTTGAACACATGACTCAATCTACTTCCAACCTCCCTGGTTTTGAACAAGCTTTAAACACAGGAGATTTAGGTGAACAAATCATATCAAAACTGTAATACTCACTCACTCATTAAAAAAAAGTTCCCTCATTCTTAAATCTCATGTCAAATAAGGAAATCCAGGAATGGACACATGGTCAAAATGGTATTTCCTTTCAGGGTCTGCTGACATTCAAGGACGTGGCCATCAAATTCTCCCAGGAGGAGTGGGAATATCTGGACCACGCACAGCGGGGATTGTACAGGGATGTGATGTTGGAAAACTATAGGAACCTGGTCTTTGTGGGTGAGAATATCTTTTTTTTAGAATTCCTAATCCATACTTACTGTTAACAGCCTTTTCTTGAAGAACATTGCTGGGAACTTCTGTTTGATATGAGTTAGTCACAAATACTCAACTTCAAAAAATAAGACTTTCTTGGCACAGGAAAATTTTTCATGTTTTCCATCTTTAATGTAACCACTTTTGGGAGAGATATGCATCCTTCCCTGAATTTAGTGTTGTATCACATGATTTTGTGACCCACTCTTCAAGTACAGTTTCAACACTTCAGTTTAGACTCAGTAGTAATGATAAGTGGATCTCAAGATCTGAAGTATAACCCAAGTATTCTAAACAATCTGTAAGCTATAACATTTGTAAAAATCATTTTCTAGGGTCTTCTATTTTAGTATATATTTATCATAGATCAGAATACTGGGTAAGACATTCCAACACCTATAAAATTCCAGCAAGACTCACGTTACTTCTACTACACAGGTCTTTCTGAGTCTAAGCCAGAGCTGGTCACCTGCCTGGAGCAAATGAAAGATCCCTGGAACCTGAGGAGAGATGAGACAGAAGCCACACACCCAGGTATGTAGGAGTAAAGGAACAGAGGACACAGGTGAGAGGGGCAAAGTTCAAGATGAAAGGCAAGATGGAAATTGTGCTTTACCCAACTTTGCTTCTTGAGAATTTGTATGGAAAGTTTTCTTTACTTTCCTATCACAGAGGGATATCATCTTGTCTCTGATTATCATTCTTGTAAATCTTCTCAGACTCCTTGTTTGCCCACAGTGACTTTCCAGCACATTCCCAATGAAAGCTAAAGTTCCTATCTTCATCTGTGGGGACCTGCATGATCTCACAGAATTTCTTTTGCAATTTCGGTTCTGAGAAAAATGGTACACACCAGGAGGCCTCTATGTGGAGACATGTAATATACAAATAACCAAATAAAGAAGATTATCAAATACCATCTAACTAATTATATAAAAATATTATCTACCACTCCCCCAGTACCTGGGAAAATAAGACAGGATGATTGCAGTGTAGAGATCAGGTTCAGTAATTTACTGAGACCCTCATCATCTTAAGGAACCTCTGTTCTTAAAAAAAATATAAAATAGGCTGGGATGTAACTTGGAATGCCCCTAGGTTAATATTTCAGTGCCAAAATATATAGAAGTTCCCAAAAGATTATTTTAGGAATGATTATAATTTATTTTGAGGACATTTTTGGACATACCAAGCACACCAATAGTTCAATATTCCTCCTCTACATAGGTGTGTAGATATAGTTATAAGGCTTACTTGCCTAGGTTTCTTTTTCAATAGAATATGTGTGATTGTGAAAAATTGTATGGGTTAAAATTTCTCATAATTTTTCTCAAACTATTTTGGGTATTTTTATATTTATACTGTCATTAATACTGCATTGTAATTTTATATCATACTGAGATTGAAAATTATACAAATATACCAACACACAGCCCTTGGTGTATATTTTCCACATCTCAGCACATTCACTTTCCCCACATTCCTACTTTAGTTAGATTTTTAGAGATACCTCCTTTAAGACCATCAGATTATTTGCACTGTATCATTTCTCAATTCTCCTTTTACCCTTCCTTACCTCCCTGCCATAATCCCCTTCCACAGTTCTACAGGTTTCTATCCTCAGTTATCTGAATTCCCTTTATTATCCCATTTTCTCTCTTTCTGGCCTCTGTACCAGCAGAGCACAGGACAACATAATGAACATAATGCTCTTGAGATTTTATCCCTTGTCTTGAAGAGGGTAGAAGGCAAGAGAACAAACTCTCCGAGTTAATCTCAGCCCTTCCTTTTATTACAGGCTTGCAGAGCTAAGATTGGGTTATTAAATCATTGGCCGTCTCTTGCTAGGAAGTAGAGCATTGTGTTAGGAATGCTTTAGAAGATAAGTTGTTTTCTGTCAGTTTAGCAAGAGCAGCAGAGTTTGCTGCCTTCAACTCCCTCCCTTGAGTGGTCTTCCACCCTAAGCAAAGCCAGCCAATGGACTAGTAAAACAGAAGGACATAGATAGCAAAGGGGCATCAAGGTCACTGTCTTTAGTTTCCTCAAGAAAAACAGACTTCTGCCAAAGCAAGACAGAAGCTAGAAATCTTTAAACCAATATTTTTTAGACTTAGAACAGTTCACCGCATCTAGTTTCCACATATGAGAATAAATACATGAACATGACTTTCAAAGACTCACTCATCTCATTTAGCATAATATTATCTAATTGTATTCACTTTCCTGAAAATATCATTTTAATGTTATGATTCAGAAAAAATCTATGAACGTATACCACTTATTAATTAACTTTAAAAGATTAATATTTTAGATTTTTAGGAGTTAGACTTCACTAGCAATTAGTCCTCACTAATTGTTAGTGAAGGTAAACATTTTTACTTCTACAAAATGATTATCTTTTGAGAAGTTGTCTGATAGGTTTAATTGTCCAATATTGAGAAGTGTCTACTTTGTTCAGGTCCCCAATTTTTATTGGGTTATTTCTTTCATTGAGGTTAAGTACTTTATGATCTTTATGAATTCTAGATATTAGTTTTAGAGTTAATCTTATATTTGTTTAGATCTAGACTTATATATCACAAATATTATATATTCCAGATATTACCGACACCCCATCCCTATGTTGATTTTAAATTTTGAAATGGAGACTTGCTAAATTACTGAGACTGACCTAGACCTACCATCCTCTTGTCTCAGCCTCCCAAGTACTAGGATTATGGGTGTGTGCCCCCACATCTCATTTGATACACTTAATATTGTATCCATGACCTCTTTGTTAGTAATTTTGAATAAATTTGGCATGGAGAGGATTTAATTTTATCATGTTTTTGATTCTGAATATTTCCTGTACATCATATTCATATCATTTTCTTTTCTTTCTTTGTATTGGTATATTGTAATCATACATCTTGATGAAATTCAGAATGATAGGGGCAAACATGCACACAATATTTTTGGAGCCCTCCCCCAGTTTCCACCCTCTCCCTAACCCTAACACAGTTTTCCATGCTGAATATGTTGATTAACTTTGGTAAGTTTGTGAATGTACATCTTTACCACTGAGGTCTTTCCCTCTTCAAATCTTCCTCCCCTCTCCAATGTCACTACGCTCGACTCCTACAATCCCTTTTCCTCTTTCATCTGGAGTCCCAGTGTTACAATGTCTCCTTAGATTCTGCATATGATCAAGAGCATGTGATCCTTCACTTTTTTTTTCCTTAGTTCGATCCATTACCCTGCAAATGTCATAATTTTGTTGTTCTTTATGTTTACTATTTCTCTGAAAAGGGTATTTGTGACCTTGATTTGGAACTCCACCACTTACTGAAGTCCAGTTGTCTTTAGGTTTGGTCTCTTGATGTTTTCAAAGATTTATTTATGTTATTTTCATTGGCACATTATAGTCTCATATCATAATATACTTCATACTGAGAGTAACCTACATTCACACAGCACTCATTTGGCTTTTCCCCAACTCCCTCCCCATTCCTACTTTCCCCAAACATGATCATGAGATTGAGGTTGATATTTTCACATGCACATAGGGAGAGCTTCCTTCATTTATCCTCCCTCCCTCACCCCCTTCTCCCTGGCTCCACTGCAGATCCCCCTTCATAATTCGAAGTCCTTCTGGTATCCCAATTACTTCATAGCTTCCCATATGAGAGAAAGCATATGATCCTTCTCTTTCTGTAACTAGCTAATCTCATTTAGCATTATGTTCTCCAGGTTCCCTGCAAATGACATTATTTTCTTCTTCTTGATTGCTGAGTATAATTCCATTGTGTACACATCCCATAAATTGTAATCAATTCATCTGGTGATGGACACCTAGGTTGGTTCCATAATTTGTTTATTGTGAATTGTGCTCCTATGAACATGAGTATGCATATATTACTGTAGTTCTCTGGATTCAACGTCTTGGGAAAGATACCCAGGAGTGGTAAAGCTGGGTCATATGGTTGATCCATTCCCAGTTGACTAACAAATCCCCACACTTATCTACATATTAGCTGAACTAGTGTGCATTCCCACCAACAATGCCAAAGAATTCCTATTTCTTTGCATCCTTACCAACATTTATTGTTATTTGACTTCTTGTTGACAGCCATTCTTATTGGGGTTAGATGGAATCTCACCGTAGTTTTGATTTGCATCTCTCTGAATACTAATAATGTTGAACATTTTTTCATATATCTATTGACCATTTGTATATCACTTTGTGAAGTCTTTATTCGATTCAGTTGCCCATTTCTAGATTGGGTTATTTTTCTAGTGTAAAGTCTTTAATGTTCTTTGTACACTCTAGATATTAATCCTCTGTCAGAGGGATAGCTGGCAAAGATCTTCTCCCATTCCATGGGCCTTCTCTTTAGACTCTTATGGTTTCCTTTGATGTGCAGAAACTTCTTAGTTTAATATCACTTACTAATTCTTGTTTTAATTTTCTGAGCTTTGGAGTTCTTGTTGAGGTAATGTTGAACCTATGGCCTCCCCTAGTAACTCCACCATCTCTGGTCTAACTTCCAGGTCTTTGATCCATCTCAAATTGACTCTTGTGCAGGGTGAGAGCTAAGGATTTAGTTTCATTTTTCTCCACATGGATAACAAAGCTTTCCCAACACCATTGTTTGAAAAGTCTGTTTTATCTCCAGCTAGTGTGTTTGGCCCCTTTGTCAAAGATCAACTGACTACACATGTGGCTATTTGTGCCTATATCATCTATTCTCTTCAATTGGTCTATGTGCCTGTTTTTGTGCCAATATCATGCTGTTCTAATTACGATCACTCTATAGTATAATTTGAAGTCAGTCATTGTGCTACCTCCTGCATGATTCTTATTGCTGAAAATTGCTTTGGCAATTCTGGGTCCTTTGTTTCTCCATATGAAATTTATAACTTATTTTTCTACAAATATGAAGAATGACCTTGATCAGTTGATAGGGATTGCATTGACTTGGTACATCACTTTTGGTAGAATGGCCATTTATCTATTTATTCTGCCTATCTAAGAGCAGGGGAGATCTTTCCATTTTCCATCTTCCAAGATCTTCTAAAATTCCTTTGTTTATTGTTTATAATTATCATTGCAGAGGTCTTTCACTTTTTTGTTTAGGTTTATTCTTAAGTATTTTATTGGTTTTAAGGTTATTGTCCATGGAATTATTTACTGTATTTGTTTCTCCATGAATTCATGGTTGGCATATAGAAAAGCTATCGATTATTTTTTTAGGTTGATTTTCTATCTGGCTGCTTTGCTGAGTTTGTTAATCAGCTCTAGTAGCTTTTTGGGTCTTCTAGATATAGGATCATGTCATCTGCAAATAAAGGAATTTTAATTCATCTTTTTCTATTTGAATTCCTTCGATATCCTTCTCTTCTCTAATTACTCTGGCAAGAGTCTCAAGGAATAAAT
Organism: Graphiurus murinus; assembly: GCA_004027655.1. NCBI lineage: Eukaryota > Metazoa > Chordata > Mammalia > Rodentia > Gliridae > Graphiurus > Graphiurus murinus. The sequence goes on along the minus strand of PVLC010002220.1, from coordinate 64,022 downwards.
TGAAAAGGCATGGTGATAGTGGGAATCCTTGTCCTGTTCCTGATTTTAAAAGGAATTCCTACAGTTTTTCCCCATTTAATAAGATGTTAGCTTTGGATTCATTTTATATTGACTTAATGATGTTGAGTTATGTTCCTTCTATTCTGATTTTATGTAATGTTTTTAGTATGAATGGGTGTTGGATTTTGTCACAAGCTTTTCATCATCTATTAATATGATCATGTGATTTTTGTTCTTAATTCTATGTATGTGGTGAAAAACATGTATCAATTTATGTATGTTGAAAGACCCTTACTTTTCTAGAATGAAACCAACTTGTTTATGGTGTACAATTTTTCTGATGTAGCTTTGAATAAACATGGCTAATATTTTGTTTAGAATTTTTGCACTATGTTCATCAATGATATTGGTATTTAATTTTCTTTTCTTGAGGTAATCTTTCCAGTTCATGGAAGAACTAGTTCTTCTATATAGGTTTTGTAGAATTCAACTGGAAACCCATCTGGATCTGGTCTTCTCTTTGATGTCAAAGTTTGTATTGCTGTTTCTGCTTCTTTGCTTGCTATTGGTTGGTTTAGGATTTCTATACACTCTTGGCTGAATTTAGGTAGGTTGTATCTGTGTTGAAATGTATTGATTTCTTCCATGTTTTCCAGTTTATTGGAAAATAAATTTTGAAAATGGTTTCTGATAATCATCTGAATTTCTCCACCATCTGTGGGGATGTCTCCTTTTTCATTTCTGATTTTCATAATTTGAGTTAACTCTCTTTCTTTTGGTTATATTGGAAGCTGTAGATCTTATTGATCTTTTTGAAGAGCCAGATTTTGATTCATTGATCATTTCTTTAATTGGAGAATTAAGACTTTGGATGTTCAGTGTTATTATTGAAATATGATTTTTGTTTCCTGTCATTTTGCTTTCTATATTCTGTTTGATATAGTGTTATTTCTCCTTCGCTTACTTGACCATGCAGGGGTGTTCACCTCTCTCTGGTTCTGAAATTTGCTTCTTTTTTCTTCTTGATGATTTATTTCTTTAAGCCATGAATTTTTTAAGATTTTTCTTATCTTGAAACCTTTTCATTTCTCCATCAATTTTGAATGATATCTTTACTGGATATATCAGTTGTGGTTGGAAGTTGTTTTCTTCCAGGGTCTGGAGTACTTCATACCATTTCCTACTGGCATTCAAAACTTGGGGTGTGAACTCTGCAGTGATTTTTATCATTTCCCCCCTGAATATCACCCATTCTTTTGTTCTGTTGCTTTTAAGATTCTTCTTTGGCCTTTGTGTTAGTCATTTTGGTTATTATGTGGCACATGGAGGTCCTTCTTTGATTTTGTCTTAACATTGTCTGTATGTATCCAGAATATGGATGTTCAAGTTTTTTTCTATGTTTGGAAATTCTCTGAAATATTTCTCTGAAGAGAATTCTGATACCCTTGGTCTGTACTTCTAGACCTTCTTGAATGCCTCTTATCCATAAGATTGGACGTTTCATATTTCCATATTTGTTGGACGTATAGGTTGTATTTTTGCAAAGTCTTCTGTATACTGTTGATAATGCTTTCAGTTTTGAATGAACTGTCTTCCAAACAGAAGTCTCTGATTGGTTGCAGGCCACTGTGTTCTCCTGGCCCAAACTCCACAGTGCCTGAGACTATTATGTTCTATTCAGAACCTGTAGTCTGCTGGTTGGGACTTAATGCACCCCAGAGACCACTGCTGTTCTGCTGATTGTAAGCCCACAATACTGCAGAGTGCTGACCTCTGGCCTCTGTGACCTATGTACTTAGGCTCAGTTCCATGCCAGGGTTTGCATGGCTTTGTTCCTTAGACACAGGGACACCACCCCTATCCTGTGGTGCCACACTCCTTGGGACCCTGGCCAGCCTCCAGAACTTGTGCTGGTGCTTGTAGAGCCCAAACATGGCCAGGCACAAATATACTGCTTTCAGAGCCTGCAACTTGGTAGATTGACCTATTTTTTCCAGATACCAAGGAACAGTATCACAGGGCAATCCCTTGTATCCCTACAAGAATTCCTCAAACTGCTGACTGCATTTCCCTCCTGCCTGACTCTATGGGCTATCTGCTAAATCACATTTCTGCTGTGTCTAATAGTAGTCACCTCACCCACTTCTACTGGGGTGATTTTTAGTCTCAAGTCCTGGCAAGTCTATTTCCTTGCCACGCAATTCTTTGTGTCTTGACATAGCCATTTCCCACTGGAACAGCTGGTTAACTTACAGCCCTAATGGATGCTGCTTGCTGCTCTGGATCACTGCTAGAAGATATAGGTTCAGCTGCAGCTGGGGTGTCTGAATCCAGCCAGGTCCCTGTAGAGTGTGGAATAAAATTCCAACCACTTTCATTGATATTCAGTAGTCACTGGTCTCACAATCCACAGTGTCTAACTGGAGGTCTCTGGAAGCCAAGGTGCCAGCATCCAACAACTCAACCAAGGTGCCAGCACCGCAGAAATTCTGTTTGATATATCTTAAATATTAACTATTTAGACATTAGGGAATAACTATAATCATGGAAATATAAACAGTTTAACTTCAATTGAAAAATAAATAAATAATCAAAGACCCAGTTATCATACTCTTTGGCTTGACCGCATTCTTTGAAACTGAAACCCAACACATATCATACAGGTGTTTGGAACCTCAGGATGAGACTTCTATGGAAATATGTTTTAAATTTTCCAGCTGATGAGCCAAGTGCGATGGTTCATGCCTGTAATCCCAGAACTTGGGAGGCTGAAAGAGGAGGATTCCAGGTTCAGGGATAGACTCAGCAAGTAGTGAGACTCAACAATGTAGTGAAACCCTGTTTCCAAACAAGAAACAAAATTGGGCTGGAGGTGTATCTCAAAGGTGGAATGCCTCTGGGCTCTATCCCCAGTACCACAAAGAGTTTTCCAGTTGAAACAAATTTAAATATATTCTCAAGAATCCATAATCTTTGGCCTGATAGTGATTTTTGTGTTACTGGTGTACCTCAGGTTAGCTTTGAATAACTTTAGCACTGCCCTTCCCTTTAGCACATGTGTGAGGAAAAGAGCCTTCATGAAGCCCAAGAAAAGTAGATGTAGGAATGCAAGATACTTTACTTTCTGTCTCTCCTGAAGACTCATTAATGATATAGAGAATTAATCCTGATTGTGAGGAAGAGGGTCTATTATGCTAAAATGTGAAACATCTTTTTGTGCTTCTTTCTGGTGCAATAATCACTGTAATATTATACATACTCTTTAAATTTTCACAAACCTTGGTAAGTGTAAAATTTTTATATCTGGATATTTATGGAGGAAAGGGGACTAAAGATTTCTATTTTGTTATTTTGTTGAGGAAGTTAATAAGGATAGAAACTAGGGCTAGTCTACTTCTGAGTAACACAGTCAGTACTATTTATGTTTTACTTTGAAACAGGATTTTGCTAAGTAGCTGAAAGGCTTAATAATTTGCTGTGGTTGGCCTTAAAACATTGATACTCCTGCCTAAGAATAATACTGTGATAAAAGCCTGCACCCCCCATGCCCAACCTTCTGCCATCTTCTTAATATTTTCAGTATTGTATAACTTTATATATGACTTTGTAAAAGCTAGTACGTGAAAGCAGTAAGCAGGATAGATACTTATTTTTATTATTTACAGATATGGATTCAAAATACACACAAAGAATTTTCCCAAAGAAAAATACACACATCAGTCACCATCAGAAAATGTACAATGGAGAGACGCAACACAGTGGCAGCGAATGCAGGAAAACTTCTACTCATATTTCACATCTTGTCCATCAGAAAATACAAACTGGAGAGAAAGATTACAAAGGCAAAGAAGGCATTAAATCTTTTGCTCTGAACTCAACTCTTGTAAAGCATTACAGAATCCACAGTGAACAAAAATTCTACCAATATACAGAAGGTACTACATCTATTTCTTCTCACTCAAATCTGATTAAACCTAAGAAAATAAACACTGGGGAGAAACCCTACCAATGTAAAGAATGTGGTAAATATTTTTCTTGTTCTTCAAATCTAACTATGCATAAGAGAATCCACACTGGGGAGAAACCCTACAAATGTAATGAATGTGGTAAATCTTTTCCTGACTCTGCACATCTAACTACCCGTAAGAGAATCCACACTGCAGAGAAACCTTACAAATGTAAAGAATGTGGTAAATCTTTTTCTGACTCCTCACATCTAACTACCCATAAGAGAGTACACACTGGGGAGAAACCCTACAAATGTGAAGAATGTGGTAAATCTTTTTCTGATTCCTCAACTATGAGTAGACATCAGAGAATCCACACAGGAGAGAAACCCTACAAATGTAAAGAATGTGGTAAATCTTTTTCTTACTCCTCACATCTAACTAAGCATAAGAGAGTCCACACTGGGGAGAAACCCTACCAATGTAAAGAATGCAGTAAATCTTTTTCATCTTCTTCAACACTAATTACACATCAGAGAATACACAGTGGTGAGAAACCCTACAAATGTAAAGAATGTGGTAAATCTTTTTCTGACTCCTCAACTATGAGTAAACATTGGAGAATTCACACTGGAGAGAAACCCTACAAATGTAAAGAATGTGGTAAATCTTTTTCTGATTCCTCAACACTGAGTAAACATCGGAGAATTCACACTGGAGAGAAACCTTACAAATGTAAAAAATGTGGTATATCTTTTTCTGATGCCTCAACTATGAGGAAACATCAGAGAATTCACACTGGAGAGAAACCCTACAAATGTAATGAATGTGGTAAATCATTTTCTTCTTCCTCAAATCTAACTTTGCATAAGAGAACCCACACTGGGGAGAAACCCTACAAATGTAAAGAATGTGGTAAATCTTTTTCCTCTTCCTCAACACTAATTACACATCAGAGAATTCATACTGGAGAGAAACCCTACAAATGTAAAGAATGTGGTAAATCTTTTTCTGATTCCTCAACACTGAGTAAACATTGGAGAATTCACACTGGAGAGAAACCTTACAAATGTAAAGAATGTGGTATATCTTTTTCTGATGCCTCAACTATGAGGAAACATCAGAGAATTCACACTGGGGAGAAACCCTACAAATGTAAAGAATGTGGTAAATATTTTTCTTCTTCCTCAAATCTAAATATGCATAGAAGAATCCACACTGGAGAGAAACCCTATAAATACAAAGAATGCAGTAAATCTATTGTTTTCTCCCGCAACTCTAATTAGGCATAAGAGAAACACACAAGCTGGGCGTGGTGGTGCACTCTTGTAATTCCAGCATTCGGGAGGCTGAGACCGGAGGATCCGGGTTTGCGGCCAGCCTCAGCAACGTAGTGAGGCACTCCGCAACTTAGTGAGACTCAGATTCAAAATAAAGAATAAAAAATGGAACTGGGGGTGAAGCTTGGAGATAGAATGCTCTTAAGTTCAATTCCTAACACTGCAAAAAAAAAAAAAAAAAGAAAGAAAGAAACCACACAAAATAGAGCCCACCTGCAGTAAATCTTTTGATACTACCTCACATCTTTTTATCCACCAGAGAAGGTACACTGATGAGAAAATGATGACTAATCATCAGAGATTTCATACTGGAGAGAAACCCTACAAAGGTACAGAATGCGGTAAATCATTTTCTTCTTCCTCAATTCTAAGTATACTTGGGAGAATACACACTGGGGGGAAACCCTTCAAATGTAAACAATGTGGTACATCTTTTTCTTCTTCCTCAATTATGACTAAGCATCAGAGAAATCACAGTGGAGATAAACATTACAAATTTAAAGAATATGGTAAACCTTTTTTGTCTTCCTCAAAACTAATTACACATAAGAGAATCCATACTGGAGAGAAACCCTACGAATGTAAAGAATGTGCTAAATCTTTTTCTTTTTCCTCAAATATGAAGAGGCATCAGAGAATTCACACTGTAGAGAAATGCTACAAATAAAGAATGTGGTAAATCTTTTTCTTCTTCCTCAACACTGATTATACATAAGAGAATTCATACTGGAGAGAAACCCTACAAATGTAAATAATGCAGTAAATCTTTTTTTTTTCTTCCTCAATTCTAATAAGGCATAAGAAAACCCACAAAAAATAGAGGCCACCAGCAGTAAAACTTTTGATACTACCTCACATCTTCTTATCCACCATAGAATGACAATGAAGATAAACCCTGGAAACATAAACAATGCAGTCAATTTTTTGCTCATAACAACTCTTATAAAGCTACACTGAATCCACACTGGGGAGAAAATATACAAATATAAAGAATACAGTGACTTGTTTTCTTCATCAACTCTAATTTTGCATAACAGAAACCACATGGGAGAAATCAAACAAATGTAGAATCAGTAAATCTTTTCTGCTTCCTCAACTCCAATTATGCATCAGAGATTCCACACTGGAGAATAACCCTACAAATGTCAGGAGTGCATTAATTTTTTGCTCATGACTTATTAGTTATAAAGCATGAAAGAATCCACAGTGGAATAACACCCTAGTAATGTGAATGATACAGTATTTTCCTTCTTCCTCAAGTCTAGTTTACCATAACAGAATCTACATGAGAGATAAAACCTACATATGTAAAGAATGTAGTAAATATTTCAAGTATACCTCACATCTTGTTGTTCATCAGAGAATCTACATTGGTGACAAACCCTCTAAATGGAAAGAATGCAGTGTATCTTTTCATTGTTCCATATCTCTTGTTGCCTATCAGCAAATCCATGCTGAAGAGAAACTACAAGTGTAAGTTCTGTGGTATGCCATTTGCTGATCCCTGGGCTCTGGTTGTACATGAGAAAAATAAATATTGGAGAGAAATCCTACAAATGTAAGAAATGAAGCAAAGAATTTAATATTATTCACATTTTAAGTCTCATCAGAGAAATCATACCTTAAAGCCTTATACATGAAGTAAATATGGAAAAATTGCTATTCCAAAATAGTCCTTATAATTCACCAGAATGTTTACAAGAAAATTTTTTTCCATCAGCAAAAAATTTGGACACTGGTTTTTCACATATAAAAAGTCAATAACGATAGAGAATGATGCTAGAATCAACTAAGGAACTAAAATTTACAGATCTGCCATTAATCCATAATATTATGAAGGACAATTTAGATTTCAAACAATTATGTAATATGTTTGTGTTTTTCCTAAGAAAAAAAAACATTAAAATTGGAGGAGGAAAGCCGGGCATGGTGGCGCATGCTTGTAATCCCAGCATTCGGGAGGCTGAGACCGGAGGATCCGGGTTCGCGGCCAGCCTCAGCTACCTAGTGAGCCACTCCGCAACTTAGTGAGACTCGGTTTCAAAATAAACAAAAAATAGGGCTGGGGGTATAGCTCGGAGGTAGAATGCCCCTGAGTTCAATCCCCAGTACCGCAAAAAAAAAAAAAAAAAAAAAAAAAAATTGGAGGAGGAGTCATTATATCCAGTGGGTTCATCATTGTATTGACAGTATTTAAAATTTGTGAATGAAAAATACCCTAGATTCATTTATTTACCTCTTATTTCCTAATGAATATATGAAAACTTGCTGCCAATTGTTGCTGCACCAGAAGTTGCAGAGCCTATTCTAGCAAGGAACACGTCATTAAGATCAGTTATTTTTTTAAAGACAGATTAATGTCACATATAAAAGTCTTCAGGGATATCTAAATATGGATGGCTTTGTGGTTGAATTGTAATGGGGAAGCCACTCAACCTGCTGTGTGGGTCCCAGACGCTGTGCTTCTGTATTCAGATATGAAAACAAATTGACAATATGTGAAATGTGCCATTTGCCAGTGTTCCTTAGGGACAAAGCCTTGCTAGTCTATTAAAATTTGATGAATGTTCATATTCAGAATCCTTTGCAGCCTTTGATATGATTTGCTTTGGAAAATTTTTTAAATCTTCCGATACCCAAGAAAAATGGCACCCCTTTACAAAGTCTATAAGTGTATTTCCTCTCAAAATTTTTTAAGATTAGACTCTTGATCTTTAAAAAAAGAAAACACAGAGCTTTGACATAACTGTATGAGAAGAAAATAATGTTTCATGAGTTCTTGTTCTCTTATTTTTTTAAAGGCAGCATAAAGTGGATTTTTTAAAGTTTTAATTAGACTGTTATTTTAACTTCATCTATATAATGAAACTGAGTGGATTACAAATTTTTAATACTGAAATTAAATGCATGAAATGTTATCCTGTAACAACGTTGAAACTCCACCACATTAGATTAGGCTAGGGAAATCAAAAGCCAGTGTAGAGGCTGACACGACACTATTAAGTAACATAGTAGAATGGATTTTTCAGTAAACCCTTTTCCAGAGGACTAAAATCACAAATACCTTTGGAGGCAGTGTTCAAATTACTTGTTTTTGTATTAGTGTGACATTTTGATTTAATAATAAAAGTTATATTGTAGTACAATTAGAAATGATGTCTGAGTCATGAATTTGCATTTATCAAACGTTATCAAGTATGTTTCTTTACATCTGCTTTCCTCTTGGTCCATTTGAATAAATAGAATTTTTCATTCTTATATCAAAAGATATTTACAAATACTTAAGTAAAGATAAACATTTGGCTGCAATACATATGAAACCACTAGCATTTCACCACTGAGCTACATTTACAACCTTTATAAATTTTTATTTCTGTGACAAGATTTTGCTAAGATATGAAGGCCAGCCTTAAGCTTGAGATCATCTGCCTCAGTTGTAGACATTTCTGGTATTATACATCTTCAGTACAATAACTTGTCTACAGACAAACTTTTAGAGTAAGAAAAATATAATGACACTCACAATGGCAGCATATGCCTGTAATATTTTTGCTTGTAAAGCTGATTCAGGAGGATCAAAAGTTTGAGGCAAGCCATAGGAACTTATTGAGTCTCTCTTCAAAAAGGTGAGACCTTGTTTAGAAATAAAAGCAAAAGACCCTGGGGAGTGTAGTTCAGAGGCAGAATGTCTGAGTTTCCGCTCATTAAATTTTTTGTACCATTTTTGTATTTTTTAAACTTATTCAGATTTTGTGACCTAAAATGTAATCTATCCTAGTGAAAAACTTTTGTGATGGTGAGATAATTCATGTCACAAGTATGTGCAATAAACATTCTCGAAATCTCTGTTAGACTCAGTGGGTGTTGAAGTATATGTCCAATGTTGACTGGTTGATTTTGACTGATATGTCTCCTAGTGGGAATTAGGTATTGCTAGGAGAAATCAAGTTTTAAAAATGATACTTTAAGCAGTAAGACATACTTGTTTTACTTTACACAGATTAATGCTCATCCCCAAGGATAGTGACAGGCAAGGGACATAGGTATATATTCTGTGGGATGAATATCTGTGACTTTTACATAAGATGATACATACATGATGGTGTGCAGGTTTTGAAATTTCAAGTTCAATGTTCTAGTGATCTCTGAATGTATTAAATGTTGATTCTGGGAGTCTAACTCAAGGCCTTACACTTTTTGCACAATCCCTCTTCCATGAGCTGCATCCACAGTCACAGATCAGAATCTTTTAAGATAAAGGAAGGTAACATTGTAAAGAAATATTGTCAAAAGGCACAGATACTAAACCTCTGGCAATCCAGACTTGGTTGGGCACACTTGTAATTCCAGTACTTGGGAGGCTGAGACCAGAGGATCCAGGTTCAGGGCTAGCCTCAGCCCCTTAGTGAGGCCCTCTACAACTTAATGAAACCCTGTTTCAAAAAATAAAGAATAAGAAATAGGGCTTTGGGTGTAGCTCGGAGGTAGAATACCCCTGGGTTCCATCCCCAGTACCACACAAAAAAAAATCTCTGGCATTTGTTATTAGTGTCTGAAAACAATCTTCAACCTTTAGGTTAAAAATAAAGAGAAGATAATCATACAACATACAAAAAGAATTATTCTCAAATTATATTAAAATTTAAAAGATGTTAAAGTACAAAATTTAGAAAAAATATCTCAAAGAAAATGTGGGATTTTAGAAATCAAGTACCAAAATACCCTTCATTATATCCACATAATAGATTAATTTTCACTAAATAGAAATATTTTACTCTACACATATCTTAAGATTTTAACAATTTATCCATATCATTGTGGATAAAAATCAAATGAATATCAAATGTGATGGCATTCTTTCAATATTGCAGTTTCAATCATTTTTAATGTTCTTACTATTTTACATTTTTATGGTTTATCAGCATAAGATGATTGATTATCTCTTTCCCACATGGGAACATCTTTATATTTATATTATAAAAAATGTGTGCCTTCTGATGTTTTTTTTTATTATGATTGTGTCATATTTGTGTTTGTGATTATATACAGATGTAGAAGTTAACAACTGATTATTGTACAGGTGCACACAATTAACATAATTCTCAGAACATTAGGAGATGTTCTTTTCCGTACCTAGGAAAAGCAGATTTTGCATAGTTGGGGTCTCTTCTAGTGAAAATAATGTGGCTGAGTGCTGGGAATCCTGCACTGGTGAATGCAGAGAAGTACATCATCAAAGCATTAGGATTAGCAACATCAGCCAAGCAAGCCTGAGAAGTGCAGAAGAGAGTACATGGAGATACAAGGGTGCTCACAATGAAAAGGACTGTTTTGTTAGGTGTGGACATGTGGATGGACTAGGAGACAGCCTGTTCCCATGGATGTATTTGAGCTGCTGCTTGCAACTTCACAGGGAAAAAAACCATGTACTTTCTGACCCAGACCATGATATTCATAACATCAAGGAATTAGAGCAGGGCTACATACAGAGCTCTCCAGTTTTGTCATTACCAGAAAAATAGTGTAAGAAATCTTAGTCTTCATGATTATTATTATTATTATTAATAATAATTATTTGCTTCTGTTACTCACTTTGATAAAATAGTGATATTTACTAGAATGTAGAGGACCCAGCCCAGCAATATGAAAAAGCCAGTGTACCAGGAGGTAAAATTTTAAGCTCTGTTCACCTGAAGTACCTGGGTCACTTTTGATAGGATGGCCAATTTTATGATATTTTTTGCCTATCCAAGTGCATGGGTGATCCTTTTATTTTCTAAGATCTAATTCAGTTTCTTTCTTTAGTATTTTATAATTTTCATTATGGATGTACTTTACCTTTTTGGTTAGATTTACTCCTATATATCTCATTGATTTTGAGGTTACTGTGCATTGAATTGTTTTCTGGATATTTTTCAGTGGATTTATGGTTGGAATATAGAAAATCTTCTGAATTTTTTACATTGGTTTTGTATCCAGACACTTCCTGAATTTGTTAATCAGTGCGAAAGCTTTTGTGGTTGAGTTTATTGGGTCTTCTAAGTATAGGATCCATGTCATCTACAAATAGAGATAATTTCACTTCTCCTTTTTCTATTTGCATTTCCTTGATTGAATTCTGTTGCCTTATTGCTCTGGCTAGAGTCTCAAGCCATGTATTGAAAAGCAGTGGTGATAGTCGGCATCTTAGTCTTGCTCCTAATTTTAAAGGGAATTCATGCAGTTTTTTCCCATTGAATATGATGTTGTCTGTGGGCTTATTTAATTACCTTTTGGGTGTTGTGGTAAGTTTGTTCTATTTCAAATGGCTGCAGTGTTCTTAGCATGAATGGGTGTTGGATTTAGCTGAATGCTTTTTCCACATCTATTGAAGTGATCATGTGACTTTTGTCCTTAGTTCTGTTTGTGTGGTAAATTACATGGATTTTTTTCATATGATTTTGTATCGTTGTAATGAACCCAACTTAGTGGTGGTGCATACTTTCTTGATGTTTTGAATTCATATTGCTAGTATTTTGTTTAGAAGTTTTGAGTCTAAGTTCATCACCAACATTGGTCTGTCATTGTTTTGAGATTTCTTCTCTGGGTTTGGTGTTAATGTGGTACTAGCTTCATAGAATGTCTTTGGAAGAATTCTGTCTCTTACTATGTCATGCAATACTTTGAATAGTATTAGGATTAGATCTTCTATAATCCATCTGGACCCAGGATGTTCTTTGATGGGTAGGCACTTGATTGCTTTTGCAATCTCTTTACTTGTTATTGGTAGATCTAAATTTTCTCTATCCTCTTGAACAATTTAAGAAGGTTGTATGTGTCTAGAAAATAGTCAATATCTTTTAGGTTTCCTATTTTGTTGGAGTTTATTTTTTTCAAAAGAGTTTCTAATGATCCTCTACCATTTCTGTGATGATAGCAACATTTTTGAATCTTATTTTAGTAATTTGGGTTGAGTGTTTCTTTTTGTTAGGTAGGTTACTGACTTATCTGTGATTAGTTTGTCAAGAAACCCACTTTTGATTTTGTTATTTTATATTTTCTTTTTGTTGTCTTCTACTTTATTGATTTCTACTCTGAATTTAATAATTCTGTCTTCTCCTGGCTTTGGGTTTAGACTGTCTGCCTCTGAAGGACATTGAAATCTGCCATTGGGTTGTTTATTTTGTAATTTTCTGTTCTTATTTGACTATTCAGTGCTATGAATTCTCATTTTAATACTGCCAACATGTCCCAGAGATTTTGATATGTTCTGTCACTATTTTCATTTGATTCTAGGAATTTTTTTATTTCCTCCCTTATTTCTTTTTTCTTCTTTCTTTCTTTCTTTCTTTCTTTCTTTCTTTCTTTCTTTCTTTCTTTTGCAGTACTGGGAATTGAACTCAGTGGCATTCTATCTCCGAGCTATTCCCCCGGCCCTATTTTTATTCTTTATTTTGAAATCGGGTCTCACTAAGTTGCATAGTGACTTACTAGGTAGTTGAGGCTGGCCGAGAACCCGGATCCTCCAGTCTCAGCCTCCCGAATGCTGGAATTTCAAGTGTGCGCCACCACACCCAGCTCTCCTCCCTTATTTATTAGCTGATCCAGTCCTCATTCAGAACTGTGATATTTAGTCTCCATGTACATATATATAGATATATAATTTTTCTGGGTTTTTGCTTTGTTGATTTCTAATATTTCATTATGGTCTGAAAAAATGTAGGGAATTATGGCACATTTTTAATGTGCTAGTGCTTGCTTTGTGGCACAGGATATTATCTAGGAAAAGTAAGAGTTGGCTGCTTCTAGATAATACATGCAGAATAGGAGCTATGGACATATTTTCTTCCAAACATTATTGATGAGATTTTTAAACCTTTTACTTCTGCAAGTCTAGTCTTATTTTATAATTAACTTTTATTAATCTGGTGCTGTTAATGTAACATTTTACTTAAGCTTGCCAGATATGATCTTATCACATAAACATGTTTTTCTTATGAACAAAGCAGTATAAGGCAATTTTTGTATTTTTTATTGGTATATTTTTGTCATATATCTTTGTTAGGTACATGCTGGCATTGAGCCCTCTGCAAGTTTCCACTCTATTCTTTCCCCCTCCCCTCCTGCCCATGCTCAGCACAGTGATTGACTTTGATAAGATTGTGTATGTACAGCATGTCCATTGAGGTGTTTCCCTCTTTCCCTCTTCTATCTTCCTCAGTTAGGTCTCCTTCTTCACTGATCTAAGGTTTCTCTTCCTTTGTCTGAAGTCCCTCTTATGTCTTTATTTCTCCCTAGCTTCTGCATATGAGGGAGAACATCAGACTTTTGACTTTTTGAGACTGACAAAACTTACTTAGCATAATGTTCTCCAGTTACATTTATTTCCAAGCAAATGACATAATTTTGTTCTTAATGGCTGAGTAAAATTCTATTGTGTACATATATCATAGTTTTGTAGTCCTTTCATCTGTTGATTGATATCCCGGCTGGTTTCATAATTTGGCAATTGTGAATTGTACAGCTACAAACATAAATATGCATGCATTACTCTAGTACTTTGGCTTTCATTCTTTTGGGCAGATACTCAGGAGTGATATGGGTAGGTCATATGGTGTGTTCATTCCCATTCTTCTGAGGGTCCTCTACACTGTTTTCAAAGATGCTTGCACTAATTTACAATTCTGCCAACAGTGTATCAGTTGCTACTTCTCCACATCCTCAAGAGCATTTGTTATTGTTTGTGGTTTTAATGATTGCCATTATAATTGGGTTTAGGTGAAATCTCAGGATAGTTTTGATTTGCATGTCTCTGATTGCTATTGATGTTGAACAATGCTGCATAGATTTATTGGCCATTTGTATTTCTTCTTTCATGAAGTGTCTGTTTAGGTCACTTGCCTATTTTTATTGGGTTATTTTTTTATTAGCAGTGAGTTTCTTGACTTCTCTGTATATTCTAGATATTAGTTCTCTATGGAAGGAGTGGTAGGCAAATTTTACCCCATTCTTGATTACTGCCATTCCAATTAGGGCTAAATAGAGATTCAGTGTAGTTTTGATTTCCTTCTCCCTGAAAGTTAATGATGTCGGACATTTTTCAGGTATTTATTGGCCATTTGTATTTCTCCTTTTTTGAAGTATCTATTTAGATCAATTGCCCATTTCTTAAGTAGTTTTTAGTGTGAAGACTTATAGGAGCATTGTATGTTCTAAATATAAACTCTATCAGAAATACAGCTGGGAAAGATTAATACTATTCTGTATGCTCTCTCTTTAGAGTCTTGAAGGGAAGGTTTCATTTGATTAACATAAACTTTTTAGTTTAATGCCATTTTATTTATTAATTCTTGTTTTAATTTCCTAAGATTTTGGAGTCTTATTTAGGAGGTTTCTACCTCTGTCTATATGTTGAAGTATTGGACCTAGTAATTTCAAAGTTTCTGGTATAACTTCCAGGTCTTTGACCCACCTTGAGTTAATACTTATGCAGGTGGAGAGACAGGGATTTAAATCCATTTTTCTACATATGAATAACAGATTTTTGCAACAACTTTTGTTGAAAAGTATTTCTTTTACCCAGCATATTTTTGGCATATTTGTCAGAAATCTATTTACTATAAATGTATGGATTTTTTTTTGTATCTTCTATTCTGTTCCTTGAGTATGTGTGTCTTTTTTGTGCAAATACTCTGCTGTTTTTATTATTGTAGCTTTGTAGTGTAATTTGAAGTCAGGTATTGTGATACTACCTGCTTGGTTTTTATTGCTGAGAATTACTTTGGTTATTCTGAGACTTTTGTTTTTCCATAAGAAGGTTAGAATTAATAAACTTAATTCCCAGGGTTTGCATTGAATCTGTTGATAGAATACCTATTTGATAGAATACTTATTTTTATTATATTTATTCTGCTTATCCAAAAAGGTGGAGGGTCTTTCCAAAATCTAAGATCTTATTCAATTGATTTCTTTACTGTTTATAATTTTCATTGTAGAGGTTTTTACCTCCTTGGTTAGAGCCATTCCTAGATATTGTACTGTTTGTGGAGTTACTGTGAATGGAAAAAAGTATTCTCACAACTTCCCTTTTTGGTGATTTTGTGGTTGGCATATAGAAAGGCTATTGATTTTTTAGTTGAGTTTGTATCTCACTACTTTGCTGAAGTTATTAATCACCCTTGGGAGTCCTTTGCTTGAGGTTTGGGGTCTTCAAAATATGGCATCTTTATAATCTGCAAATAGAAATAATTTCAGTTCCTCTTTTCATGTTTCTATTTCTTCTCTTGTCTTATTACTCTTGCCAGATTATTTTTTTTTTCTTTTGCGATACTGGGGATTGAACTCAGGGGCATTCTACATCTGAGTTATACCCCCAGCCCTATTTTTTATTCTTTTTATTTTTAAACTGAGTCTCACTAAGTTGGGGAGGACCTCACTAGGTAGCTGAGGCTGGCCACGAACCTATATCCTCCGGTCTCAGCCTCCTGAATGCGGGGATTTCAAGCGTGGGCCACCACGCCAGGCTCGGGCTAGATTCTTGAGTGGCTTGTTAAAAAGGAGTGGTGATAGTTAGCACCCTTGTCTTATTTATGATTTTAATGTGAATTCACAGTATTTTCCTATACAATATGTTGTTAACTTTGGCTATATTGTATATTGCTTTTGTGATATTGAGGTAAGTTTTTTCCTTTTCTGACTTTCTCCAGTGTTTTTAACATAAATGGGTGTTATATTTTGTCACATGATTTTTCAGCATCTATTGAGATAATCATGTGTTTTGGGTCCTTAATTCTATTCTTGTGGTGAATGACATGTTTTGATTTGTGTATGGTGAACAACTATTGTATCACTGGAATAAAACCAACTTGGTCATGGAGTACGATTTTCTTGATATTGCTTAGAATTCATAAGACTAATATTTTACTTAGAATTTTTACATCTATGTTCATCAAGAATATTGATCTGTAATTTTCTTAGTGTTTCTTTATTCAGTTTTGTTATTAAGGTGATACCAACCTCATATTTGAAGTTTGGAAAAATTATGTCTTTTTCTTTTTCATGAAATAATTTGTGAAGTATTCGTCCACAAATATTTTATAGAATTAACTGAGAATCCATCTGTACTGAACTTTACTTTGATGGAAGGCTTTTTTATGTCTGTTTCTCTCTGTCTTGCAATTTGTTGGCTTAGATATTCTATATCATCTTGCTTCAGTATAGGTTCGTTGTATGTGTCTAGAAATCTGTCAATCTCTTCTGCATTTTCCAGTTTATTAGAGTATAATTTTTCAAAATAAATTCTGATGATCCTCTGGATTTCCCAACTGTCTGTATTGATATCACCTTTTCCCTTGCTTACTTTATCAATTAGGGTCAATTCTGTCTTTTGATTAGCATGACTAACAGTTTATCAATCTTGCATATCTTTTCAAAAAATGAAATTTTTATGTTGATATATTGGTTCTGTTTTTTAGATTGTTTGTTTGTTTATTCATTTGCTTTCACTGATTCCTACTCTGATTTTAGTTATTTACTGCCTTCTCCTGGCTTTTTGATTTGTCTGTTTCTTTGAGGCCTTTGAAATGTGTCATTAGGTGATTAATTTGAGGACTTTCTAATTTTCTTATGTGTGAACACAGTTCTCTAAATTTTTCTTTAAAATCACCTTAAAAGTGTCCCATATGTTTTTTTAATTTCGGGTATCTATTTTTGTTTAATTCTAGGAACTTCTTATTTCTTTGCTGATGTATTCCATAATCCAGTCCTCATTCAAAAGAGTATCACTTCTTTAAATACTTTTTCTACTGCCATCGTGGCAGTCATTCATTCTATTTGTTTCATTTGGTGGATTTGAGTTGTTGGTGGGCTGTACTGCTTACTCCCTTTTATTAGGAATTGCATTCTGATAATTTCATTTCCTGATTATCAACAATTTCTCACCTGAATCCATTTTCCATCTCTGTGTAATGGCTTTCTCTTTTCTATTCTTTTATAACTCAGGGTATATCACACAGGGATTTCTAGGTTCTGTGTGGATAGAAGTTATTTCATGTAATAAAAAATAATTTCCTGTCTTATAGTATTACGATTTACCCAGGGATATTCAAACTCTGAGCTACACCCACAACTGTTTTTATATTTTATTTTAAAATTGGATCTCACTAAGTTTATGAAGGTATTGATAAAATGCTGAGGCTGGCTTTGAACCTGCAATCCCCCTATCTCAACATTCAACTATTGAGAATACAGATATGCACCTCTACACCTGGAAATGGAAAATTATTTTTAACTAGAGTGATCAGACAATTTACAGACTATAAATTCATCATTCTTAGCAAATAATTGACACACTGTGAAGCAGTATTTTAATCCAAGCAGTCAGCATTTTATATGAGGTACAGATAGATGAGACATAGCACTGCTATATTTCTTAGGAAGGTAGATATAACCTACTGAAAAAAAACCTGGAAGAAACCATGTGGTTCTTGACTATCTTACATAGTAGGATGTACTCCAGCTCCATCCATTTCCCTGCAAAGGATATATTTTGATTCTGTAATGGGACCTGTAACTGAGACCTCCTGAACTTCTGCTGATTCTATTGATTCTTTGAGTGCTGTGGTCCTGGCTCTACCAATGATAATAGTAAATATGCTGTGACATTTTTTAAATGTATTTCACTCATGTGTTAAGCTGCAATTGTCCAATATGGGATTCATGGTGAAAGCACGGACTCCTTCACACTCCAGAATGAATTATACTCACCTGTCTTGCATGTGAGTATACATTTTGTCCATTGTAAAAATTGAAGCAGATGGGTGTTGCAGCACCCCAGTAATCCCAGTACTTTTGAAGGTGTGATAGTAGGATCAGAGGTTCAAGAAAAGCTTCAGAAATATAGTGAGACTCAGCAACCTAGAAAAACATTGTTTCAATAATATAAATATAAATGGCCAGGGTAGTATCTCAGAGATGGACTACCTCTTGATTCAGTCCCCAATATCAGAGAAAGATATAAAGAGAAGGAAGAAAGGAAAGAAGAAAGGACGGAAGGAAGGAAGGAAGAATAGAAAAGGAAAATGAAGAAATAAGCAACTAATACAGTGAAAATGGAGGGCAGATTATAATCACACATTTACCACGTGAGCATTGGAAGTACAGCATGCTTATCATTGAGTATCTATTACTGTGGGATCAGTTTTACAGAGAAAATTTTTTTGCATAGTCTCAGAAAATAACATATATATTTTGTCTTAGGTTTACCATTAATTTGTAGCCCATCAGGACTGATTAGTTTAAGAATTATATAAGGTACCAGTGTCTTTTGCTGTCCCATTTCTGATATTATTATATTTTAGCCTACTCTGATCTTTTGATTTCATTCCTTCTACTCCTGTTGAGTCTGCATATTCTAGGTTCTTGGAGTGCAATGCTCAATTGCTAAGAGGATTTTCTTTTTGATATTTTTGTTTATCGCTACATATATTCCTCTTAGAACTTCCTTTTATATATTCCACGGGTTGTGTTATGAGATGATTCCATATTTGATTGTTTTGTGAGATATTTTACTTTTCATTTTAATATCCTCATTGGTCCATTGGTTATTTAGTAGGTTCTTCCTCACTTTTCTAGTATTTGTAATATTTTTGAATTTCTCTCATTACTAACTTCTATTTCTCTACCATTTTATACTTTTTAAACTTGTTTCGATTTGTTTTATGATCTTATATGATCTACCCTTAGAGAAAACCTTTTGTGATGTAGAGTAAATGCATACTCCCAACATGTAGGATGAATGTCTTTTAGATCTTTGTTAGGCCCATTGATTCTAGAATATCATAAGGGTCCCATGTCGATTTATTTGTTTTATGTCAGAGTGATTTGTCAGTTGATATCAATGGAGATATGCTAGCAATTTTGAAGCACACACACACACAAACTAGAAGCAGTAAGAGATATTTTACAAAGAATTGTGCTTACCACAACGGATAGTGAAAGGCAGGAATTATAGGGATATATCTGTAGGATGAACATCTCATGATTTTTACCTAAAATGATCTCCCTGTTTCACGTCATTTGACTCACTGGAGTTGCATAGGCCTTAGTGACAATTTCCCTGGGTCCTATTTGATCTTGGAGAGCTATAGCCACCATATTGGTTGTTCTCTTCTCAATTCTTTTATTTACTGATTGTTTTCCACATCTCACTTATTGAGCATCCAGAAAATCTGTTTCACTCATTCTTTTTAACTTTAAGAAAAATAATAAACAATGCTTTGGTAGGAATTACCTGGAAAACAAGCAATAAAGTTGACATGTATTCACTAAGGCCTATGCAACTCCAGTGAGTCAAATGACCTGAAACAGGGAGATCATGAAAGCCCCAGGGACTGGGTATGGTGGCCCATGCTTGTAATCCCAGTACTTGGGAAGCCGAGACTGGAGGATCTGAGTTTATGGCCACACAAATGATTCACAATGAGGATTCTTTGAGGGACCACAAATATTATTAAAAAGTGTAGCCATCTTGAAATATACTTAATTTATCAACCCATTATGGAATTATACCTATCAAGATATAGATAATGAAATTCTTGACACATATAATAAAAGTAGAAAGGCTTTGACAGGGTCTCTTTCCTAAACATTAATCAGGATACTGAAATTGGAAATAAAAACTACTAAGTCTTTGAATTATGCAAAAATGCTCCATATGGATCAAACACTGACAAAGCACAGAGAACCGATACTGCTAAAAAGTATAGTCACCTTGAGGATACACCCTCTATCAACCAATTTTGGAATCAAATAATCAGGATTAGATAATGATAAAATTCCTGAGATATACAATGAAACTAGATAAGCATTTTCCAAGGGTTCTTTCTCAAGCAATAATGATTACTAAAATAAGACATAGAAATTACAAAGGCGTCAAATTATGGGAAAACATTATGTATGTATCAAACACTGGCAAACTTCAGAGAACTCATCCTCCAGAGGAGAGTGGCAACTGGGAAAAATGTAGTAAAGTCTTTGGTCAATGCTCAACATTTACTGTGAATTAGAAGATACACATTAGAGCCAGGCGTGGTGGCGCACGCTTGTAATCCCAGCATTCGGGAGGCTGAGACTGGAGGATCCGGGTTCGAGGCCAGCCTCAGCTACCTAGTGAGGCACTCCGCAACTTAGTGAGACCCGGTTTCAAAATAAAGAATAAAAAATAGGGCTGGGGGTATAGCTCGGAGGTAAAATGCCCCTGAGTTCAATTCCCAGTACCACAAAAAAAAAAGAAGATACACAATAAAGAGGCACATCACAACTGTATCAAAAGTGGAAAAAAATTTAATTGGTCCTGACCACATATACAATATAAAAGAAATAACCATCTCTAGAGAAAATTCCAATAGTTAAGGATTAATAATAATAGGAAAGCTTCTGGTGAGTGTACAAACCTCTGCAAACATAATACAATATACACTGAAGGAAATCCAGGCAGAAGTATGGAATATTAGCAATCATTTAATCTGTGTTTGCCATAAATAAACATCAGGTATTTTACAATGGTGAATGCAGTAAATCTGTAATACATTCCTATGTTCATATAGGCCATATGTGATTTTGAATTTCAGAGAAACAACTTAAGCACAAAAAGTGTAGTTCATTTTTTGCTTATCCCTTAACTCTTGATGTGCAGTAGAGAGTCCATACTGGAAAAATCCCCACAAATGTAAAGAATGCAGTAAATCTTTTTCTTCTTCCTAAAATTTAATTAATGAGTTTCATGAGAAAACTCATACTGGAGAAATACCTAAAAAAATACAGAATGTGAAATATTATTTCTTGGTCTTTTGATTTTTGCTGTGCATTAGAGAATCTGGACCAGAGAGAAACCATCCAAATGGAAATAATATTCTAAAACTTTGGTTCATACCTTATATCTTGTTATCCATAAGAGAATCCACACTGGAGACAAACCCTACAAATGTTCACAGGGTTGTATATCATTTGCTGGTCCCACGGCTCTTGTCAGGAATAAGAGAATCCATATTTGGGAGAAACCCTACAAATGTAACAAATGTAAAAGTGTTATAAACCTATTACTCATATCTCACATCTCCATCAGAGAATCCATACTGGTGAACACCTTTATAATGTAGTAAATGTTTTGCTTGAACCTCACATCTTCTTGTCAGTCAGAGAATCCACACTGAATATAAACCCTACACATGTAAAGAATGCAGTAAATCTTTTTCTT
This sequence comes from Graphiurus murinus, assembly GCA_004027655.1. Taxonomy (NCBI): domain Eukaryota; kingdom Metazoa; phylum Chordata; class Mammalia; order Rodentia; family Gliridae; genus Graphiurus; species Graphiurus murinus. Next base: position 42,501 of record PVLC010002220.1, on the reverse strand, counting down.
CTTCCTCAAATTTAATTAAGCATAAGAGAACCCACACTAGAGAGAAACTCCACAAATGTAAAGAATGTAGGAAATCTTTTACTTGAAACTCTCTTCTGCATCAGATAATCAGCACTGGAGAAAAATTGCACAAATGTACAGAGGTAGAAATACTTTTGTTTGTTCCTCTGCTCTTTTTGTTTTCAAGAGCTAATCAGTAATGAATAAAAACTCAATATATGCAAAGAATGCAATAAATTATTGCACATTCATTATCACTTGTTGAGCATCATAGAAGACTTACTTGAGAGAAACCTACATATGTAAAAAATGTAGTACAACACATATATTTCTGCATATTTGTACAACATTATGTAAGTCATATTTTAAATCCCTGTACATGGAATGAATGTGGAAAGAGTTTATCCAAATATATACCTTTATTTCATAAGAAATTTCACAGAAAAAAACTGTGTTTCTGTAAACCAAACTTTTGAAAAATGAAAAGTAAGAACTATAGATCAACTAAGTCACTAACAATTTCAGACCTTACACAAATCCAGAGTGTTATAAGAAGACTCCAATCTTACTACAATTATATGACAATTTACTGCTTGAAAGGAGCAAAAGCATTGATGTTTGAGCTGCTATAATTATCTTCAACAGGTATCTTTTCATATTGACAGTATTTGAGATTTTTGAACAGCAAATACTAGAGATTAATTTCACATCAAATCATTCAACACCTTATTTTCTAACAATCATATGAAAATATGCTGCCAATTACTGGTGTACCAGAGTTTAAAGAATCCATTCTCTAGTGGAAAGGCATTGTTAACATGAGTTTTCATGACAGATAATTGGCAAATGTAAAGGGCATCAGGAAAATTGAAAGATTGATGGAGAGATGGACTTTGTGGCTAGACTGTAATAGACAGGCCATCAGTCTATTATGTGGGTCCTGGATATAACACTTCTGTATTCATGTAAGAAAAGAAGTTATCAAGCAGAGCATGGTGGCGCATGCTTTTAATCTCAGTACTTGGAAGGCTGAGACCAGAGGATCCAGGTTCACAGCCAGCCTCAGCTATTTAGTGAGGCCCTCTGAAACTTAGTGAGACTCTGCTTCAAAATAGGGAATAAAAAATAGGACTAGGGGTGTAGTTCTAAGATAGAATGTCCCTAGGTTCAATCACCACTGCCACACACAAAAAAATAAAAATAATTTATCAATCTTTGTAATGAGCCATTTAATAAATGCTAGATAAGAAAACTCCTGCTCCCATTAAAATTCTGGTGAATGATCACAATAGGAATGGTTTTCAGTCTTTCATATTATTTAGCATGACAAATTTAAATAAAACCTTCCCAGATACCAGAGAAAAATTATAGCTGCTATTAAAATGTTTTAGTGCATTTTCAGTCAACATTTACTAGTATTAGAGCTTTGTTCTTTAAAAGAAGAGAAGGAGAAGCTCTAATGTCACCACATGAAAGGGAAAATCATCCTTCTTGAGTGCTGGTCATCTGAACTTTAACCCAGCACCATACAGTGGATTTGAAGACACTTCATTTGGACTCTGTGTTCATTTAACTTCATTTATGTAATGAGGCTGAGTGAACTATTTGTTTTGATACTAAAGTTGAATACATGAAATATTATTGCAAATCATGAAACTCTCTGACCTCATTCCAGGATATGGGGAAAAAACACCTGTTCAGATAATGTCCCTACACTATTGGGTAATGTGGTGGTGTGGCTTCTGTAGTAATCCTTTTGCCAGGCAACTGAAATCATGAATAATATGGAGAACATTATCCAAAAAGTTCTATTAGTACTAACTAGATATTGTGAATTTTGTAATAAAAGTTATATGAAAGCACAATTAGAAGTCATATTGTCTGAGTTGTGAATTATTATTTTGAAACAATACCCAGTACTTGTCACATGTTTTCTTTTTGTCCAATGAATAAGTAGAATTTTTGTTTTCATTTATATCAAAATCAAAAGATCTGAACAATATATTTAGATAAAGATAAATGGTTTTGCATTACTGAGGAATAAGCATAGAGGAATTCCAAGAATTTTAGTTGTTGTGGGTGGTGGAGTATGTGTGTGGGTGTGTGTATTTGTTTTGTTTTTTGAGACAAATATTCCTAAGATATGGAGACTGGCCTTAAGATTAAATTTCTCTTACCTAACCTTTCCTTGTTGCTAGAAATATAGGCATCAACCATATTGCCAAGTCTAAAGCTAAATTTTAAAATAAGAACACATAAAGGAGCTGGACATGGTAACACACATGTATGATTCCTTTACTTGGAAGGCTGAGTCATAAGGATTACAGCTTTAAGTTGAGCCTCAGTAACTGAGTGAAGTCTCCTGCAAATAAGTGAGAATCTGTTTCAAAATAAAAATTAGGACACTGTTTCAAAATGGCAGATATGAGGGATACAATTTCTCTGAGCACTGTAAGAAAATAAATCTAAATAAATTTACCCTATTTTTCTATGGTAACAGAGGAAAAACTAACAATTATGGATTTATTGAAGAGCCCTGGCTAACAGTCTCTGATTTCTAGAATGAACTCCTTTTAATAAACAGAGCAGCCAATGGCCAAGGGGCAAGCCCTGTGGAGATCAGCTTCAGAGCCCCCCAGCTGATACAGATCTTTCCCCCAAGTGAAAATTTTGTAACATTGGCCATTGCAATCAGAGCCTTCACAAGTGTGCTGCCACACTCTCCACTTCCAGCAAATTTAGAGTTAATGGGACACAGAAAATGCTGCCTGGGCTTACAGAGACAGCCTATTCCTCTCTCCTTCCAATAACCTGGACCTATGGAATCAACAAGCACTGCTGCACATTCTCAGTTCCAGAAATAGTGATCTGGTTGCTGAGGGCAACTGAGTGGGAAGAACTTTTGGAACCCACACACACCCACAAGTCAACACAGCTTAACTCCTGCTACATTGAGTCATATATTTTGAGCAGATATTAACCACTCAAAACAACATCATGGCCAGACCTGGTTGCTCAGTCTTGTAATCGCATTATTTGGAAGGCTGAGACAAGAGGATTGCAGGTTCAAGGCCTGCCTCAAAACTTAGTGAAGCCCTAAAAAACTTTGTTAAACCTGTTTCAATATAATATAGAGCTGGAGTTATAGCTCAGAGATAGAACACATCTGGGTTCAAACCCCAGTGCCCCCAAAAAACAAAACAAATGAAAGAAAACAGCATCATGGATTAAAGATAAAAGTAAGCTGAATCAGGAGGATCAAATGTTTGAGGCCAGCTTCAGTAACTAAGCAAGAACCTGTTTCAAAATGAAATACTGCTGGGGGTCTATTTCAATGGTAGAATGCCCTAGGTTCAATCCTCAGTACAAGTAACAATTCTGTGTTGAAGGACAAGGATTCCAAATGATTCATAGCCACATAGAAGCCTAAGAGGAAATGTTGCTGTGTTATCTTAATCTAGGTCTGACATCAGGATGTGATGGTCTCTGTTAGTAATACCTTCCATCTGAACCTTCCCCACAGATTCTGCCTCTTCATCTGAATAGCAGCTCCCATGTTGCTTTAATTAACCATCAAGATAAATGTAAGGTGAGACTAGGTTAAACCATAAGAACTTTGCTACCTTTTGGACAGTCATGTTTAGGCTTCACCCAAAGGGGGATGACAGGACCTTCTCTGTGTGGCTCTGGTAGGAGCAGCTCAAAGCAGCCCATGGTCCCATCACTGTAGCAAAAATTCTTGCTTTTGCACTCAGGAGAGGGCAGCAAAAGCAGGAGAGGAGAAACTCAAATTTTGTTCTTCATGTTAAACCTCATTTTTCCTGAAACTCTTCTGTGAAAAAGGAAAGTGAAATGAGAGAAAAAAAGTTTTTTATCCTATCAAAAGGATTCTAATCAGTGGTGACCATTCACTGAGCCACATGAGCAGAACTCTATATTTTTTAATTTTACTTTCTTAAAAATGTTTGCATATGTTTTATACTGTATGTATGCTAAATGTTACTAGATATTCCTTTTGGAGTATAATTATATTTTGTTAATGTAGTATTTAAATATTTAAATAATTTCAATACTATATTGGAATTATATAGTATAATTAGGTTCATAATGATACAAAAACACATGCACACAGTATTTGTTTTGTGTTTATTTTTGATTTCTTCCCCATGCCCTCCCCCTCATGACAGATAATATTTACAGTGATATAACCAACTTCATATATGAAGTATTTGAATTGTTCCCATCACATGATCTCCCTTTTTTCTCCACAACTCCCTCTCCAAGTCCATTTCACTATTCTAATAGTATGTCTCCTCATTTATCTGAATTTCTCTTTATTTCTTGATAATAAACTTCACAGACATTCAGATTCCATAGAGAAAAAAATGATAGATGAATTCTGTATTGTAAGTGAAATAACAAGTCCATATAAAAGTCCCTTCTTACAATTAAAGAACTTGGAAAAGAATCTTATTTTTTAATGAAACTATTTTTGGTACTGGAAATTATACCTGGAGGCATTCTACGTCTAAGCTACACTCTGCGACTACATATATACATACTTTTATTGATGCATTTTAGTCTTATAAAGTAAATCATAGTGATTGTGACATACACGCACACAGCACTTGGCTAAGCAGGGTCTCACTAATTTGCCCAGATTGCCCTCATGCTTGAGATCTTTTGCCTTTAGCCTCCTTAGAAACTGGATGACAGGTGTCTTCAATGTCCCCCAGCAGGCATGTTGCTTTTTCACCTTCTGCCTGCAGGGATGGTGGGAGCAGGTGAAGGGAGTTTGATGATGCTTTAAAGGCAGACTCTAAAGATGAAAGACTGATTTTTCAGGATAATTCTGCCTCTAAAGGAAATGCAGAGAAGGAGGAGGAAGAGGAGAAGATGTCTGCTCCTGAGGTGAGTAAATGCAGGAACAGGGCTTATACCTAAGATTTCTCCTAGCATTATTGTTTATAGAGTTTGAAAACCTTTAATTCTATACTTCAGATGATCTTCCATAATGATTCTGTTCCCAGTAACTTCTGTTTTTCTCCTAAGGCCTCTAGGTGAACTCTAAACATGCTTCTCCACTGTCTAGCAGTTCTCCTCCTATGCTTCTTATCCTCTTCAGCTTTGTTTCTGCAGGAAAACTCCTAAACATGAATTTTTTCTATGTGTGTGAGTGTGTTGGGGGGGGCGGGCATTGAATTCTGTGCATTCTACTTCTGAACTACACCCCAAAATCTATTTTATTTTTTTTTATTTTGAAACAGGATCTCACTAGGTTGCTGATAGTCTCACATTGCTTAGTCTTGTCTCAAACATGTGATTCTTCTCTCTCCGCTTCCTAATTCTTGGAATTCTGTATAGCCACACCCAGCTCTAAACATGAATTCTTGACTTGTTCATTTTCAGTTCCTGTAATAGATGGACTCAGGTTGGCATATATCTGTGTAGAGAGGAAAATGTATCTTCCAGGTGGTTGCTCCATAGGCTCTTTCTAGACAGGCTTTAAAAACTTTACATTGAAGCCAAGCATGGTGGCACCTGCCTGCATTTCCAGTATTTGGGAGGCTGAAACAGAATTTCAGATTTGCAGCCAGCATCAACAACATAATGAGACCCTGTACAACTTAGTGAGACCCTTTTCAAACTGAAAAAGTCAAATAGAGCTAGGCGTATATCTCAGAGATATAACACCCCTGGATTTGATTACAGGACCAAAAAAAAAAAATTCACGTCGAAATAACATTGCAATCATTGACAGAAATTTTTGAAATTCATGAAAATGAAGATTTAGAAGAAGGTTGCTCTCTCAAACCCTAGAAAAGACCTAAATATCTACATGCACTAAAGATTGCAAAACTTAGTTGAAAAATGTGTAAAACTGTGCGTAAATCACATTTCCATGAATGTGCTTAGATTATAATTTACTTTGTTAAATTCTAATTTTCCACCTAAAATCACAGCAGTGATATTGTGCCTGGGTTCATCGACACATGTTATCGACTTGCCTAATGATACTTGATACTTAATTCACTTAATCAGTTCCTTCAAAATTTGACCACTGTCAACATTACTATATTTGTCTTATGGTTTGTGTGTCTTGTGGTAGGGAGATTTACTGAGTGATGTGCATAAAACATCACACTTTGTACAAAAATTCATATTTATTTCTACTTTCTTCTCACTTTAACCTTCCTCTGAGGAAGGAAAGCTCTCACCTGTGATATCTGGAGATACTGGCTTATGGAAGTGAGATTGTGAAACAGGCCAGTGTTCTAGAGGTCTCCACTCCATTCCACAGTCTGGTTCTAATCATGCTATTCCTCACTACTTACTAGATTTTCAAACAAGGCAAATAAGAAACATAATTACTATTTTACTTTATAACTTAAAGTTCTCCTATGTAATATTGTACAGATAATAACTTTTAAATGGAATAACTGTAAGACTCAAGCTGTAGTTCTTATTTACACAGATTCCATGTTGTATGTCTTCATGATGTGTTGATAAAACAAAACGATGTGCTAGAGGTGTACATCAGCCATGAATTACTTAACTAATATACACAAGTAAAGGAGTTATTTGTGTATATTAGTTAAGAGGAGTTATTAGTTAAATGAGTTATTTTTATATATTAGTGTGACCCCAGAAACACACAAATAAAGGAGTTAGTCACAAACACACCATTTTAACACTAATAAAATAAATAATGCATCTTCATTTTATTTAGACAAAACATGTCTGATCCATCACTACTGCATATGTAATTATCATTTAGGTGTCTACATATATATACAATTCATATGTTGCTTGATGAAAAGCTTGATGATGTTTCATACTTTTAATTACTCCCCTTAGTAGGAAAATGGCTCAGAAAATTCCATTAGTGTTTCCTTTGCATATTAGCCTGCCTATTTCAAATAGATCAATTTTACTTCAGATGCACAGGGCAAAATACAGTTTATCGAATTACTGAATATTTGATAAAATAGTCTCATGAAAGACCAAATATCATCTTATAGACTATTTTGTGGCTTATTCATTAATATTTTAATGAGGTAAGAGATATATCTGCTATTTTCTAAATCCTTTTTTTAACTCAAAAATGTTCTTCTTTTACTATTATTGATAGAGTATAATTATAAATAATAGTGAGATTCAAAGTGATATAAATATAAAATCACTCACAACTTGGTGCATGTTTACCCACATTCATCCATGCTTCTCACTCATTCCACCCAGAAAAATTTTAGTGAGTTTGGTGGTGATCGTTTTATCTATGGTCATAGCATTATTTGAAATGTTTCCTTTTTCAATTATTTTCGTCTCTCCACCTCCCTTTCCTCTTCCTTACCATTATTCTACTGGTCTCTATCTTCATTCATCTGAAATCCATATTGTTTTTAGTTGGTGATCTAGCTTCCACAGATAAGAGAAAAATGTGACCTTGACTTTCTGAAACTGGGTGATCTAACTTAGCAAGTTATTCTCTGCTATGGATACTGTAGATTTAGGAACACACTCAAATGAAAGACTCAGAGGCACAAATGAATTAAATTTAGGGGAGCTGGGAACAAGAGCAGATATCTATTTCTTCTGCAGGTCTTCTCTCACAAGCCTCTTTTATTAAAAAGTTTAAACAAAGTGTCTGTTAATGCTAAACCCAGGATGCATGGAAACAACTTGTAATCTAGAGCAAAGGACAATTAATCAGAATACATCAAGGACAAAAAAAAGTACAGAGGAGATTCCATCTGGGCTCATTTATGATTATTAGATATCTCAGGACTTTGGGAAATGCTTGCAAGCATTTCCCTCTCATCCATTCACTTTGTGTTCTGCTAAGATGATTCCAGTTAACCCGAAAAAATTAACCCTTGATGATCTGCAACAATTTTACATTCATTTTACTGCAAATGTTACAATTTTTTTAAAAATTTTGTTACAATTTTGTTTATGACTGAGTAAAATTTTAATTCTCTCTACAAAGGACTTTTCATTCTATTCTTAGTTTTTAATCCTCTTTTGGTGCTGGAGGTTGAATCCAGAGCCTCATGCATGCAGGTCATAATTCTACTACTTATCTAAATCCTCAGATCATGTGTTCTCACTGTTAAGTATAGCTGATAATTTCCATAGAACTCTTTCATTCTAAAGTCATCCATAGATTCCCCTTCAGAGATCTACCTTTTTTCTCTCCAAAGCACATAACACCTAACCTGGAGCATTGACATCACCAGAAATGTTAAAAAAGCAAAAAAGAGGCCCAAATTCAAATCAGAATCTACATTATAACAAGAATACTTCTGTACATGTCAAAATTTGAGAGGTCCAGTTGTAACCCACAATGACGTTTTCATCTAAGAAAAATATACCATGTATCCTATGTGATATGAAATGTGAATAAAATGATATTTCTATATTGGTGTTTAATATTCAATTTAGCATTCCATAAGAATACACTATTCAAACTGGCTTTGAAGATAGGATGCTATCATGTTCAATGAGAAATAAGACAATATATTATAGATTAATATCTTTTTTAAGTATCTCTTTGAATTACGCAGATTTATCATTGTGTTAGTTGACTTTCCATCAATTGGAAAAATAAGAGTTAAACCAGGTATGGTGGAACATGCCTGAAACCTAGTAATATGAAGACAGAGACAGGGTAATTTAACAGCCAGTCCCAGCAATTTAACAAGACCTCCAGCAACTTAGTGACATCTTGTTTCACAATGAAAAATAAAATAGTGCTGGAAATACATCTCAGAGCTGAGTTCAATCCTCAGTGTCAAAAAGAAAAAAATAAGAGATACCTCAAACTGAGGGAAAAAAGGTTTTTCTTGCTCACACTTTCAAAAGGTTTTAGTCCACAGGCAATTGGCTCCATTGCACTTAGGACTTTGTTGGGGCAGAACATACTGCCAGGAACACAAGGTAGATTAAATCTGCTTTCATTGTGCTCCCGAGGCAGCAACAGGAAGGGGCTAAGAACAAAATATCCTTCAATGGCATGCCCAAAGGAGCCTCTTCTCACAGCCAGGCCTACATTTATGTTTCTAAAACAACCTAATAGTCATGAAATATGGCATCCATCTATAGATCATACATTGATGAGGTTTGAGCACATGACTCAATCTACTTCCAACCTCCCTGGCTCTGAAAAAGCCTTAAACACAGGAGATTTAGGTGAACAAATCACTTCAAAACTGTAATACTCACTCATTAAAAAAAAAAGTTACCTCATTCTTAAATCTCATGTCAAATAAGGAAATCCAGGAATGGACACATGGTCAAAATGGAATTTCCTTTCAGGGTCTGCTGACATTCAGGGATCTGGCCATCAGATTCTCTCAGGAGGAGTGGGAATGTCTGGACCACACACAGCGGGAATTGTACAGAGATGTGATGTTGGAAATCTATAGGAACCTGGTCTTTGTGGGTGAGAATATCTTTTTTTTAGAATTCCTAATCCACACTTACTGTTAACAGCCTTTTCTTGAAGAATATTTCCTGGGAATTTCTGTTTGATATGAGTTAATCACAAATACTCAATTTCTACCTAGTGAGGCACTCCGCAAGTTAGTGAGACTCGGTTTCAAAATAAAGAATAAAAAATAGGGCTGGGAGTGTAGCTTGGAGGTAGAATGCCCCTGAGTTCAATCCCCAGTACCGCAAAAAAAAAAAAAAAATACTCAAATTCAAAAATTAAGACTTTCTTGGCACAGGAAAATTTTTCATGTTTTCCATCTTTAATGTAACCACTTTTTGGAGAGATATGCATCCTTCCCTGTATTTAGTGTTGTATCACATGATATTGTAACCCATCTTCAAGTACAGTTTAAACACTTCAGTTTTGACTCAGTAATGATAAGTGGATCTCAAGAACTGAAGTATAACCTAAGTATTCTAAACAATCTGTCAGCCATAACATTTGGAAAAATCATTTTCTAGGATCTTCTATTTTGCTAAATATATATGACAGATCAGAATACTGGATAAGACATTACAACACCCATAAAAGTCCAGCAAAACTCATGTTATTTTTTTTTTTTGCGGTACTGGGGATTGAACTCAGGGGCATTCTACCTGCGAGCTATACCCCCAGCCCTATTTTTTATTCTTTATTTTGAAACCGAGTCTTAGCAAGTTGCAGAGTGCCTCACTAGGTAGCTGAGGCTGGCCGCGAACCCGGATCCTCCGGTCTCAGCCTCCCGAATGCTGGGATTACAAGCGTGTGCCACCACGCCCGGCTCATGTTACTTTTTTTATTACACAGGTCTTACTGACTCTAAGCCAGAGCTGGTCACCTGCCTGGAGCAAATGAAAGATCCCTGGAACCTGAGGAGAGATGAGACAGAAGTCACACACCCAGGTATGTAGGAGTAAAGGAACAGAGGACCCAGGTGAGAGGGGCAAAGTTCAAGATGAAAGGAAAAATGGAAATTGTGCTTTGCCCAACTTTGCTTCTTGGGAATTAGTTTGGAAAGTTTTCCTTACTTTCCTATCACAGAGGGATATCATCTTGCATCTGATTATCATTCTCATAAATCTTCTCAGGCTCCTCCTTTGCCCACAGTGACCTTCCAGCGCATTTCTAGTGAAAGCTAAAGTTCCTATCTTCATCTGTGGGGACCTGCATGGTCTCAAAGATTTTCGTTTACAATTTGGGTCCTGAGAAAATCTGTACAAACCAGGAGGCCTCTATGTGGAGACATGTAATATACAAATAATCAAATAAAGAAGATTATCAAGTGACATATAACTAATTATATAAAAATATTTTCTCCCACTCCCCCAGTTCATGGGAGAATGAGACAGGATGATTGCAGTTTAGAGATCAGGTTCAGCAACTTACTGAGACCCTCATCATCTTAGGGAACCTCTGTTCTTAAAAAATATATAAAATAGGGCTGGGATGTAACTTGGAGTGCTCCTAGGTTAATATTCCAGTGCCAAAATATGTAGAAGTTCCCAAAAGATTATTTTAGGAATGATTATAATTTATTTTGAGGACATTTTTGGACATACCAAGCACACCAATACTTCAAAATTCCTCTTCTACATAGGTGTGTAGATATAGTTATAAGGCTTACTTGTCTAGGTTTCTTTTTCAATAGAATATGTGTGATTGTGAAAAATTGTATGGGTTAAATTTTCTCATAATATTTTGGGTATTTTTATATTTATACTTTCATTAGTAGTGCATTGTATTTTTATATCATACTGAGATTCAAAATTATACAAATATTAAACAGAAGAGGTGATAATGGACCTCCTTGTCTTGTTCCTGACTTTAGTTGGAACTCTTGCAGTTTTTCTCCTTTTAATATGATGTTGGCTGTAGGCCTATTGTATATTGCCTCTATGATTTTGAGGTATGTTCCTTCTATTCCAATTCTCTGTAGTGCTTTTAGCATTATTGGGTGTTGGATCTTGTCAAATGTTTTTTCAGCATCAATTGAGTTGATCATGTGATTTTTGTCTTTGAGTCTGTTTATGTGGTGAATTACATGTATTTTTTTTCGAATGTTGTACCAGCCTTGCATCCCTGGGTTGAACCCATCTTGGTCATGGTGTATAATTTTCTTGATGTGGTTTTGAATGCACATTGCTAGTATCTTGTTAAGTTCATCAATAATATAGGCCTATAATTCCCTTTTCCTGAGCTGTCTTTATTTGGTTTTGGTATTAGTGTAATGTTGGCTTCATAGAATGTGTTTGGAAGGGTCCTGTTTCTTTCTATTTCATGGAATACTTTGAGGAGTATTGGGATTAGCTCTTTTAAACGTGTTTTATAAAATTCCTTTATACAAACACACAGCCCTTGGTGTATATTTTCCACATCTCAGCCCATTCACTTTCCCCTCATCCCTACATGTATATATATGTTCATTAGATTTGTGGAGATACCTTCATTTAAGACCATCAGATTATTTGCATTGTGTCCTTTCTCAATTCTCCTTTTACCCCTCCTTACGTACCTGCCATGTTCCCCTTCCACTCTTCTACTGGTTACTCTCCTCAGTTATCTGAAGTCCCATTTTTATTGCTATTTTCTCTCTTTATGGGCTCTGTACCAGCAGAGCACAGGACAACATAAAGAACATAATGCTCTTGAGATTTTTATCCCAATCTTGAAGAGGGTAGAAGGCAAGAGAACAAACTCTCTGAGTGAATCTCAGGTTTCCTTTTATTACAGGCTTGCAGAGCTAAGATTGGGTTATTAAATCATTGGCAGTCTCTTGGTAGGAAGTAGAGCATTGTGTTAGAAATGCTTTATAAGATAAGTTGTTTTCTGGCAGTTTAGCAAGAGCGGCAGAGTTTGCTGCCTTCAACTCCCACCCTTGAGTGGTCTTCCACCATAAGCAAAGCCAGCCAATGGAATAGTAACACAGAAGGACATAGATAGCAAAGGGGCATCAAGGTCACTGTCTTTCATTTCTTCAAGAAAGACAGTCTTCTGCCAAAGCAATCCTTAAACCAATATTTTTTAGACTTAGAAAAGTTCACCACATCTAGTTTCCACATACGAGAATAAATACATGAACATGACTTTCAGAGACCCATTCATCTCACTTAACATAATATTATCTAATTGTATTCACTTTCCTGAAAATATCATTTTATTGTTATTATACAGAAAAAATTCTATGAACGTATACCACATAATAATTAACCTTAAAAGATTAATATTTTAGATTTTTAGGAGTTAGACTTCACTAGCAATTAGTCCTCACTAATTTCTAGTGAAGGTAAACTTTTTTACTTCTTCTAAATGAATATGTTTTGAGAAGTTGTCTCATAGGTTTAATTGTCCAGTATTGAGAAATGTCTACTTTGTTCACTTCCCTAATTTTTATTGGGTTACTTGTTTCATTGAGGTTAAGTACTTTAAGATCTTTATGAATTCTAGATATTAGTTTTAGAGTTAATCTTATATTAGATCTAGACTTATATATCACAAATATTATATATTCCAGATATTACCTATAACTCATCCCTAAGTTGATTTTAAATTTTGAAACGGAGACTTGCTAAATTCCTGACACTGACCTAGACCTACTATCCTCTTGCCTCAGCCTCCCAAGTACTAGGATTATGGGTGTGTGCCCCCACACCTCATTTGATACACTTAATATTGTATCCTTGACCTCTTTGTTAGTCATTTTGAATAAATTTGGCATGGAGAGTATTTTATTTTATTCTCTTTTTGATTTTGAATATTTCCTGTACATCACATTCATAAAATTTTCTTTTCTTTTCTTTGTATTGGTACATTGTAATCATACATCTTGATGAAATTCAGAATGATAGGGGCATACATGTACACAGTACTTTTGGAACCCTCCCCCAGTTTCCACCCTCTCCATAACCCTAACACAGGTTTCCATGCTAAACCTGTTGATTAACTTCGATAAATTTGTGTATGTGCATCTTGACCACTGAGGTCTTTCCCTCTTCAAATCTTCCTCCCCTTTCCAATGTCACTAAGCTCCACTTCTAGACTCCCCTAAAGTTTTTCCTCCTTCATCTGGAGTCCCAGTGTTACAATGTCTCCTTAGCTTCTGCATATGAAGAAGAACATCTGATCCTTCACTTTTTTTTTCCTTAGTTCCATCCATTTCCCTGCAAATGACATAATTTTGTTGTTCTTGATGGCTACCATTTCTCTGAAAAGGGTATTTGTGACCTTCATTTGGGCCCCCACCCCTTACTGAAGTCCAGTTGCCTTTAGATTTGGTCTCTTGATGTTTTCAAAGATTCATTTATGTTATTTTCATTGGCACATTATTGTCTCACATCATAATGTACTTCATACTGAGAGTAACATACATTCACACAGCACTCATTTGGCTTTTCCCCAGCTCCCTCCCCATTCCCACTTTCCCCAAACATGATGATGAGATTGATGTTGATATTTTCACATTCATATAATGTCAAAGGAAGAGATTCTTTCATTGATCCTCCGTCCCACGCCCCCCTCCTCCCTGGCTCCACTGCAGATTCTCCTTCATAATTCGAAGTCCCTCTGGTATCCCAATTACTTCCTAGCTTCCCATATGACAGAAAACATATGATCCTTCCCTTTCTGTAACTAGCTAATCTCATTTAGCTTTATGTTCTCCAGGTCTATATATTTTCCTGCAAATGACATTCTTTTCTTCTTCTTGATTGCTGAGTAGAATTCCATTGTGTAAATATCACATAATTTTGTAATCAATTTATCTGTTGATGGATACCCAGTTTAGTTCCATAATTTTGCTATTGTGAATTGTGCTGCTATGAACATGGGTATGCTTATATTACTGTAGTTCTCTGGATTCAACCTCTTGGGAAAGATACCCAGGAGTGGGAAAGCTGGGTCATATGGTGGATCCATTCCCAGTTTCCTAACAAATCCCCACACTTATCTCCATAGTGGCTGAACTAGTTTGCAATCCCACCAACAGTGCAAAAAAGGTCCTATTTCCACACATCCTCACCAACATTTATTGCTATTTGACTTCTTGATGACCACCATTCTGCATCCTGATAGGGTTATATGGAATCTCAGTGTAGTTTTGATTTGCATCTCTCTGAATGCTAATGATGTTGAACATTTTTTCATGTATCTATTGGCTATTTGTATATCATTTTGTGAAGTCTCTATTCAATTCAGTTGCCCATTACTTGATTGGGTTACATTTCTAGTGTAAAGTCTTTAAAATTCTTTGTATACGATAGATATTAATCTTCTGTCAGAAGAATAGCTGGTAAAGATCTCTCATTCCATGGGCCTTCTCTTTAGACTCTTGAGGGTCTCCTTTGAAGAGCAGAAAATTCTTAGTTTAATGCCATTTCTCTTACTAATTCTTGTTTTAATTTTCTGAGCTTTGGAGGTCTTGTTGAGGTAGTGTTGAACCTATGGCCTCCTCTAGTAGCTCCACCATCTCTGGTCTAAATTCCAGTCTTTGATCCATTTCAAATTGACTCCTGTGCAGGATGAGAGCTAAGAATTTAGTTTCATTTTTCTCCACATGGATAACAGAGCTTTCCCAACACCATTTTTTGAAAAGACCGTCTTATCTCCAGCTAATGTGTGGCCTCTTTGTCAAAGATCAATTGACTACACATGTGTTGATTTGTGCCTGTATCTTCTATTCTGTTCCATTGGTTTTTTTGCCAGTATCATACTGTTTTAATTACTATTGCTCTATAGTATAATTTGAAGTCAGTCATTGTGATACTTCCTGCATGGTTCTTATTGCTGAAAATTGCTTTGACAATTCTGGGTTTTTGTTTCTCCATATGAAATTTATAACTGATTTTTCTACATCTCTGCAGAATGTCCCTGATCACTTGAAAGGGATTGCATTGACTTGGTACATCACTTTTGGTAGAATGGCCATTTGGCTATTTATTCTTCCTATCTAGGAGCAGGGGAGATCTTTCCATTTTCCATCTTCCAAGATCTTCTAAAATTCCTTTGTTTAGTGTTTATACTTCTCATTGCAGAGGTCTTTCACTTCTTTGTTTAGATTTATTCCTAGGTATTTTATTGGTTTTAAGGTTATTGTCAATGGAATTATATACTGTATTTCTTTCTCCATGAATTCATGGTTGGCATATAGAAAAGCTATAGATTTTTTTACGTTGATTTTCTATCTGGCTGCTTTGCTGAGTTTGTTAATCAGCTCTAGTAGTTTTTTGGTTGAGTTTTTTGGGTCTTGTAGATGTAGGATCATGTCATCTGCAAATAAAGGTAATTTTAATTCATCTTTTCCTATTTGAATTCCTTCGATATCCTTCTCTTCTCTAACTACTCTGGCAAGAGTCTTAAGACTAAATTGAAAAGGCATGGTGATAGTGAGAATCCTTGTCCTGTTCCTGATTTTAAAGGGAATTCCTGTAGTTTTTCCCCATTTAATAAGATGTTAGCTTTGGGTTCATTTTATATTGTCTTAATGATGTTGAGTTATATTCCTTCTATTCTGATTTTATGTAATGTTTTTAGTATGAATGGGTGTTGGATTTTGTCAAAAGCTTTTTCATCATCTATTAATATGATCATGTGATTTTTGTTCTTAATTCTATGTATGTAGTGGAAAACATGTATCAATATATGTATGTTAAAGAACCCTTACTTTCCTAGGATGAAACCAACTTGGTCATGGTGTACAATTTTTCTGATGTAACTTTGAATATACATGGCTAATATATAGTTTAGAATTTTTGCACTGTATTCATCAATGATATTGGCGTGTAATTTTTTTTTTCTTGAGGTAATCTTACTTGTTTCAGTGGTAATGTTATACTAGCCTCTTTCCATTTCATGGAATAACTTGTGAAATTTTAGAACTAGTTCTTCTATAAAGGTTTTGTAGAATTCAACTGGAAACCCATCTGGACCTGGGCTTTTCTTTGATGTCAAAATTTGTATTGCGGTTTTATACTTCTTTGTTTGCTTTTGGTTGGTTTAGGATTTCTGTATATTCATGGCTCAATTTATGTAGGTTGTATGTGTGTTGAAATGTATTGATTTCTTCCATGTTTTCCAATTTATTGGAATATAAATTTTGAAAATAGTTTCTGATAATCATCTGAATTTCTCCACCATCTGTGGGGATGTCTCCTTTTTCATTTCTGATTTTCCTAATTTGGGTTGACTCTCTTTTGGCTAGATTGTAGTTGTCAGTCTTATTGATCTTTTTGAAGAGCCAGATTTTTGATTCATTGATCATGTTTTTTTAATATTCTCTATTTCATTTATATCTGTTCTGATTTTAATTATTTCCTGTCTTTTGCTGTCTTTGGTTGGGACTGTTTCTGTTTTTCTAGGTCCTTAAGGTGTGGCATTAGGTGGTTTACTTTGTAATTTTCTGTTTTTCTTATGTAGGCACTCAGTACCATACATTTTCCTTTTAACACCAGATGTAATAATGTGTCCCACATATTTTGGTATGTCATGTCTCTAATTATCTTTAATTCCAGGATTTTTTAATTTCTTCCCTTATTTATTTTCTGATCCATTCCTCATTCAAGAGTGTATCCTTCGGTCTCCATGTATTTATGTAATTTCTTTTGGTCTTCTGTTTATTTCTACTTTCATTCCTGAAAAGATGCAGGGAATTACATTGCAATTTTTTACTTTGCTGGTGCTTGTTTGTGGCCCAGGTTGTGGTCTATTTTGCAGAATGTTTAATGTGCAGTTGAGACAATCTGTATTGAGATGTTGCTGGTTGAAATTTTCTGTATATGTTTAGTAGGCCCATTGGGTTTATGTTCTCTCTTTAGTTCTGAGTCGTCTTCATTCATTTTTCATCTGGAAAATCAATCTAGCGGCATGAATGTTGTGTTGAACTCTGCCAATATTATTCTATTTGGGTCTATTAGATACCTAAAGTCTTGAAGAGTTGGTTTTACAAATGTGGATGCACCTACATTTGGTGTGTAAATGTTTACTATCATTATAACTTTTTTTCTGGATTATTCCTTTTGTTAAAAAGAAGTTCCCATCTATGTCTCTTCTGATGTGTTTTAGTTTAAAGTCTCTTTGTTGAATATGAGCATTGTTATCCCTGCCTGTTTCTCATCTCTTTTGCATGGCATATATTTTTCCATTATTTCACCTTTAGTATATGGATATCTTTGGCTGTACAGTGAGTTTCTTGCAAGCAGCATATGGTTGGATTAGGTTTTTTAATCCATGTTGCCAGTCCATGTCTTTAATTGGAGAATTAAGACTTTGGATGTTCAGTGTTATTATTGAAATATGATTTTTGTTTCCTGTCATTTTGCTTTCTATAATCTGTTTGATAAAATGTTATTTCTCCTTTGCTTAATTGACCATCCAGTGGAGTTCACCTCTTCTCTGGTTCTGAAATTTGCTTCTTTTTTCTTCTTGATGATTTATTTCTTTAAGTATTTTCTCTAGTACTGGCTTGGAAGCAATGAATTTTTTAACATTTTTCTTATCTTGAAACCTTTTTATTTCTCCATCAATTTTGAATGATATCTTTACTGGATATATGAGTCTTGGTTGGAAGTTGTTTTCTTCCAGGGTCTGGAGTACTTCATACCATTTCCTACTGGCATTCAAAACTTAGGGTGTGAACTCTGCAGTGATTTTTATCATTTTGCCCCTGAATGTCACCCATTCTTTTGTTCTCTTGCTTTTAAGATTCTTTCTTTGGCCTCTGTGTTGGTCATTTTGGTTATTATGTGGCATGGGGAGGTCCTTCTTTGATCTTGACTTAACTGTCTCTGTATGTATCCAGAATATGGATGTTCAAGTCTTTTTCTATGTTTGAAAATTCTCTGAAATTATTTCTCTGAAGATTTCTGATACCCTTGGTAGGTACTACTAGACCTTCTTGAATGTTGGATGTATAGTTTGTATTGTTATAATGTCTTCTGTACATTGTTGATTATGCTTTCAGTTTTGAATGAATTGTCTTCCAAACAGAAGTCTCTGGTTGGTTTCAGGCCACTGTGTTCTCCTGGCCCAAACTCTCCAGTGCCTGAGACTATGATGCTCTATTCAGAGCCTGTAACCTGCTGGTTGGGACTTAATGCACCCCAGAGACCACTGCTATTCTGCTGATTGTAAGCCCATAATACTGCAGAGTGCTGACCTCTGGCCTCTGTGATCTGTGTACTTAGGCTCAGTTCCATGCCAGGGTTTGCATGGCTTTGTTCCTTAGACACAGGGACACCACCCCTATCCTGTGGTGCCACACTCCCTGGGACACTGGCCAGCCTCCAGAACTTGAGCTGGTGCTTGTAGAGCCCAAACATAGTCAGGCACAAGTCTACTGCTTTCAGAGCCTGCAACTTGGTAGATTGACCTATTTTTTCCAGACACCAAGGAACAGTATCCCATAGCAAGCCCTAGGGTCCCTGCAAGAATTCCTCAAACTGCTGACTACAGTTCCCTCCTGCCCGACTCAATGCGCTATCTGCTAAATCACATTTCTGCTATGTCCAATAGTAGTCACCACACCCAACTCTGCTGGGGTGATTTTTAGTCTTAAGTCCTCACATGTCTATTTCCTTGCCACGCTAGTCTTTGTGTCTTGCCATAGCCATTTCCCACTGCATCAGCTGGTTCACTTACAGTTCACTTACAGCAGCTGCTTGCTGCTCTGGATCACTGCTAGAAGAGATGGGTTTGGCTGCAGCTGGGTGTCTGAATCCAGTCAGGTTCCTGTAGAGCATGGAGTAAAATTCCAACCACTGATGTTCTATAGTCACTGGCCTCACAATCCACAGTGTCTTCCTGGAGATCTCTGGAAGCCAAGGTGCCAGCATCCACCAACTCCAGTGCGGCCTGGTTAACATGGCACAGGTGCCAATGGGCTCTGTATCCAGGTGGGAGGTGTGGAGAGTTTATACAGTCCTCTGCTCTTTTTATTATTTCCTGTTCTATTACTTTTCAATGTTCATCTTTTTGGTTGAGTTTGTCACTGCTTTTCTGTGGAAGTCCTAATCTTTTTTGCTGGAGGTCTCTGGAGGACACAGTTCCTGTAATCCAGGTGTGGTTAGGCAAGATGGCACTTCAACTGTTCCCCAGGGCAGGTGCATGGGGTATTTTGATGTACTCTGTTCTGTCTTCTGGCTTTGTTTCTGCCAACTTTCAATTTTTCATTGCTTTGTTCAATTTTTGATGCTATGTTTCTTTTCAAGACGCTGTCTTCACAGTGATATGGTTTGGAGTGTCAGCATGACTGAGATGTGCTACTACCCTCAGTCACCATCTCTCCAGAAGTTCAAATTTCTATTAATGACTACAATGACCTCCATAGGTGCTGCACTAATTTGCAATCACATCCAGTGTAGAAGAGTTTCTATTTCCCCACATCCACACCAGCATTTATTGTTGTTTGACTTCTTGATGATTACCATTATGATCAGGGTTAGATGGAATCTCACTGTAGTTTTGATTTGCATCTTCCTGACTGCTAGTGATGTTGAACATTTTTTTTTTTTTTTTTGGTTTTTTTTGGCGGTACTGGGGATTGAACTCAGGGGCATTCTACCTCCGAGCTATACCCCCAGCCCCATTTTTTATTCTTTATTTTGAAACCGAGTCTCACTAAGTTGCGGAGTGCCTCACCAGGTAGCTGAGGCTGGCCGCGAACCCGGATCCTCCGGTCTCAGCCTCCCGAATGCTGGGATTACAAGCGTGCGCCACCACGCCCGGCTGATGTTGAACATTTTTAATGTATTTATTAGCCATTTGTATCTCCTCTTTTGTGAAGTGTGTATTTATTTCAATGGCTAGTTTCTTGATTGGTGTGCTATTTTTTCATGTGGAGTCTTTTAAACTCTATTTTAGCATCTTCAGCTTTCTCGTTCTGTGAGTTTTCTCTGAATTGTAGTTATCACTTAGAATGCATTCTGGGATGTGGATATATATTACAATGAGATCTTCTATTCCTTTTAAACTGAAAGTAAAATGCATATCCTAATGACTTTTAATTTGCATAATACCTGCAATGGGAACTTAAGAAAAACTGGAGTTTTAAGAGCAACATATTTTCTACTAACCTAGAGAAATTAATAGAAATAGACTCCAGCATAATATTTTTTTTGGTACTTGTAATTGAACCCAGGGTCATTCACCTTCTGAGCTATACTCCCAGCCCTGTTTCTATTTTCATTTTGAAACAGGGTCTTGTTAGATTGTTGAGAGTGCCACTACTTGCTGAGGCTGTACTCAAACCTGTGATCTTCCTATCTCACCTTTACTGGGATTACAAGCATGTGCCTCTGCACCCAGCTTCCAACATAATTTTAAAAGAGAATGTGAGTAGAATATAATAGAATAAACATTTATTAGATTATGAGATACTGAAAGTATGAAATTGATTAAAGAGGTAGAACTAAAATGAAGAAAATGGAAAGAAAAATATAAATGTAAAGCTAGTAGAGATAATAGGAAAAGTAAGGAAATCAATTTTAAAATGTGGACAAGAATATAAAAGAAGGAATTGGAATTTATATGTGAGTAAAAAGAAAGAAGAATTTGGAGGATCTGATTTACACAATATCAATGATACAACTTATCTCTAATAAAACAGATTGTGAGGGCAAAATTAGTTCAAACTTATTAAACATTTCATGAAATTTTCAACAAAAACATGTTTAATGATCATTCTAAGTGTCCATTAAATAAGAAAGAACAGTTTGTGAGATATTTACATACAAACACAAACATATTTAGGGTGCACATATCCACAGTAGAATGCTACTCACTTATTAATAAGAAAATTCTTTCATTGCTGACAATATGTTTGATCATGCATGACATAATGTCTATACAAAAAATGAACACATACGGGTAAGCAAATAAAAAAGATCTCACCTGTGATATATAAAGTAAAAATATTTCTCATATAAGTAGAGTAAAATATAGCTCCCAGAAACTGAAGATTTTGAGACCTGGGTGATTTTGGAGAAATTATAGACATTTTTCAGATTAATCCTATGAATAATTTGCAGAGAGGTTCGGTAGCATAGTTAACACACATTATAATCTTCAGAAATGCTAAAAAGTGGAGGTATTCACACCCCAGAAATTCTGTTTGATGTAACTAAATGTTAAATATTTAGATATAAGGGAATAACCATAACCAAAGATATATATGTATATATTTGGAAATATAAACAGTTTAACTTCAATTGAAAAATAATAAATAATCAAAGACCCAATTATCATACTGTATGGGTTGACCTCATTCATTGAACCTAAAACCCAACACCCATCATACATGTGTTTAGAAGTTCAGGATAAGACTTCTCTGGAAATATGTTTTAAGTTTTCCAGTTGATGAGCCAAGTGTGGTGGTACATGTCTGTAATCCCAGAACTTGGAAGGCTGAGACAGGAGGATTCCAGGTTCAAGGACAGACTCAGCAAGTAGTAAGATTCAACAACATAGTGAAACCCTGTTTCACTATAAGAAACAAAATTGGGCTGGAGGTGTAACTCAAAGGTAGAATGCCTCTGGGCTCTATCCCCAGTACCACAAAGAGTTTTTCAGTTGAAACAACTTTAAATATGTTCTCAAGAATCCATAATCTTTTGGCCTGAGAGTGATTTTCATGTTACCGGTATACCTCAGTTTAGCTTTTAATAGACCACAAAGGTCATCCAAAATATTACACTGCCCTTCCCTTTATCACAGTGTGAGGAAAAGAGCCTTCATGAAGCCCAAGAAAAGTAGATGTAGGAATGCAAGATACATTACTTTCTGTCTCTCCTGAAGACTCATTAATGATATAGAGAATTCATCTGATTGTAAGGAAGAGGGTCTATGATGGTAAAATGTGACACATATTTTTGTGCTTCTTTCTGGTGCAATAATAACTGTATTATCATATACGTTCTTTAAATTTTCACAAACTTTGGTAAGTGTAAAATTTTTATACCTGAACATTTATGGAGGAAAGGGGACTAAAGATTTCTATTTTGTTATCATTTTGATGGGGGAGTAATAAGGATAGAATCTAAGGGTAGTCTACCTCTGAGTAACACTGTCAGTACTATTTATTTTTTACTTTGAAAGAGGATTTTGCTAAGTAGCTGAGAGTCTTAATAATTTGCTGTATTTGGCCTTGAACATTGATCCTCCGGCCTAAGAATAATACTGTGATAAAAGGCTGGCTCCCCCATGACCAACCTTCTGCCATCTTCTTAATGTTTTCAGTATTATATATCTCTATATATGACTTTGTAAAATTTATTACATGAAGCAGTAATCAGGATAGATTTTTATTTTTATTGTTTACAGGAATGGATTCAAAAGACACACAAAGACTTTTCCCAAAGGAAAATACACACATCAGTCACCATCAGACAATGTACAATGGAGAGACCCTACACAGTGGCAGCGAATGCCATAAAAATTCCACTCATCCTTCCCATCTTGTCCATCAGAAAATACACAATGGAGAGAAAGATTACAAAGGCAAAGAAGGCAGTAAATCTTTTGCTCAGAACTCAACTGTTTTAAAGCATCACAGAATCCCCACTGAACAAAAATTCTATAAATATAGAGAAGGTAGTAGATCTTTTTCTTCTCACTCAAATCTGACTAAACCTAAGAAAATCCACACTGGGGAGAAACCCTACCAATGTAAAGAATGTGGTAAATCTTTTTCTCATTCCTCAGCTCTGAGTAGACATCGGAGAATTCACACTGGGGAGAAACCCTACAAATGTAATGAATGTGGTAAATCTTTTCCTGACTCTGCACATCTAACTACCCATGAAAGAGTCCACACTGGGGAGAAACCCTACAAATGTAAAGAATGTGGTAAATCTTTTTCTGACTCCTCACATCTAACTACCCATGAAAGAGTCCACACTGGGGAGAAACCCTACAAATGTAAAGAATGTGGTAAAACTTTTTCTGCTTCCTCAACTATGAGTAAACATCGGAGAATTCACACTGGAAAGAAACCCTACAAATGTAATGAATGTGGTAAATTTTTTTCTGACTCCTCACATCTAACTACCCATGAAAGAGTCCACACTGGGGAGAAACCCTACAAATGTAAAGAATGTGGTAAATATTTTTCTTCTTCCTCAAATCTAACTAACCATAAGAGAGTCCATACTGGAGAGAAACCTTACAAATGTAAAGAATGTGGTAAATCGTTTTCTTACTCCTCACATCTAACTACCCATAAGAGAGTCCACACTGGGGAGAAACCCTACAAATGTAAAGAATGTGGTAAATCTTTTTCATCTTCTTCAACACTAATTACACATAATAGAATTCACACTGGAGAGAAACCCTACAAATGTAAAGAATGTGGTAAATCTTTTTCTGATTCCTCAGCTATGAGTAGACATCGGAGAATTCACACTGGAGAGAAACCCTACAAATGTAATGAATGTGGTAAATCTTTTTCTGACTCCTCACATCTAACTACCCATGAAAGAGTCCACACTGGGGAGAAACCCTACAAATGTAAAGAATGTGGTAAATCTTACTCTGTCTCCTCATATCTATCTAACCATAAGAGAGTCCACACTGGGGAGAAACCCTACAAATGTAAAGAATGTGGTAAATCATTTTCTTTTTCCTCAAATCTAAGTATGCATAGGAGAATCCACACTGGGGAAAAACCCTACGAATGTAAAGAATGTGGTAAATATTTTTCTTCTTCCTCAACACTAATTATACATCAGAGAATTCATACTGGAGAGAAACCCTTTAAATGTAAAGAATGCAGTAGATCTTTTTTATCATCCTCACATCTAATTAGGCATAAGAAAAACCATGCAAAACAGAGCCTACCTGCAGTAAACCTTTTGATACTACCTCACAAATTTTTAGCCACCAGAAAATGTACACTGAAGAGAAAATGATGACTAAGGGTCAAAGAGCTCACACTGAAAAGAAAACCCTACAAAGGTAGAGAATGCAGTAAATCATTTTCTTCCTCAATTATAACTATAATACATGGGAGAATACACACTAGGGAGAAACCCTTTAAATGTAAAGAATGTGGTAAATCTTTTTCTTCTTCCTCAACTATGACTAAGCATAAGAGAATTCATACTGGAGAGAAACCCTACAAATGTAAAGAATGTGGTAAATCTTTTTCTGTCTCCTCACATCTAACTACCCATTAGAGAGTACACAATGGCTAGGCAGTGTGTACTGCAAACAGTGTGTACCTACAAACATAATGCAGTCAAGTTTTTGCTTGTAACAACTCTTATAAAGCTACACTGAATCCACACTGGGAAACAATGTACAAATATAAAAAATACAGTAACTTGTTTTCTTCATTAACTCTAATTTTGCATAACAAACCACATGAGAGAAATCGTACAAATGTATAATAAAATAAATCTTTTTCTGCTTTCTCAACTTCAGTTATGCATCAAAGATTCCACACTGGAGAATAACCCTAAAATGTAAGGAATGCATTACGTTTTTGCTCATACCTCATTAGTTGTAAAGCATGAAAGAATCCACAGTGGAATAACACCCTACTAATGTGAATGATGCAGTATTTTCCTTCTTCCTCAAGTCTAGTTTACCATAAGAGAATCTACATGGGATATAAAACCTACATATATAAAGATTATAGCAATAATTTCACAGATACCTGACATCGTGTTGTTCATCAGAGAATCTACATTGGTGACAATCTCTCTAAATGGAAAGAATGCAGTGGTATCTTTTCATTGTTCCATATCTCTTGTTGCATATCAGCAAATCCATGCTGAAGAGAAACTATACGCTTTATGTCTCACCAGAGAAATCATACCTGAAATCCATATACACAAAGCAAATATGGAAAAATTGCATTCCAAAATACTCCTTATAATTCACCAGAATGTTTACAAGAAAAGTTATTTCCATCAGCAAAAAAATGTGGATACTCTTTTTTCACATATAAAAAGTCAATAATGCAAGAGAATGATGCTAGAATCAACAAAGGAACTAAAAATTACAGATCTGACATTAATCCATAATATTATACAGGACAATTTAGATTTCAAACAATTGTGTAATATATTTATGTTTTCCCAAGAGAAAAAAAAACATTGAAATGGGAGGAGGAGTCATTATATCCAGTGGTAACTTTTTTATATTGAGAGTATTTAAAATTTGTGAAGGGAAAATACCATACATTCATTTATTTACCTCTTATTTCCGAATTAATATATGGAAACTTGCTGCCTGTTGTTGCTGCACCAGAAGTTGCAGAGTCTATTCTAGCAAGGAACACATCATTAACATCGCTTTTTTTTTTAGGACAGACTAATGTCAAATATAAAAGTCTTCAGGAATATCTAAAGGTGGATGGCTTTGTGGTTGAATTGTAATGGGGAGCCTGCTGTGTGGGTCCCAGTCACTGTGCTTCTCTATTCAGATAAGAAAACAAATTGACAATATGAGAAATGAGCCATTTGCCAGTGTTCCTTAGGGGAAAAAACCTTGCTAGTCCATTAAAATTCTGTTGAATGTTCATGTTCACAATCTTTTGCAGCCTTTGATATTATTTTCTTTGGAAAAGTTTTAAAATCTTCTGACACCTGAGAAAAATCACAACCGTTTACAAAGTCTATAAGTGTATTTCCTCTAAACATTTACTAAGATTAGACCTCTTGATCTTTAAAATAGGAATACAGAATTTTGACATCACTCTATGATAAGAAAATGTTTCATGAGTGCTTGTTCTCTGTATTTTTTAAAAGGCAGCATAGAGTGGGTTTCTAATGTTTTAATGTCATTTATAGAATGAAACTAAGTACATTATAATGTTTTAATACTGAAATTAAAGCATGAAATAATATCCTGTAAAAACTTTGAAACTCGAACACTTTAGATTCGGCTACAGAAAACAAAAGTCAGTGAAGAGGCTTATACCACACTATTAAGTAACATAGCAGAATGACTTTTCTGTAATCCCTTTTTTAGAGGAATAAAATCACAAATACCTTTTGGGGAAGTGTTCAAATTACTTGTTTTTGTATTACTGTGACATTTTTATTCTATAATAAAGTTATATTTTAGTACTATTAGAAATGATGTCTGAGTCATGAATTTGCATTTATCAAACATTATCCAGTATGTTTCTTTACACCTGCATTCTTCCTGGTCATTAGAAAAATTTGAATATTTCATTCTTATATCAAAAGATATTTACAAATATTTGCTAAAGATAAACAGTTTGATGTAGTAAGTATTAAACCCACCAGAATTTCACCACTTAGCTACATTCATAACTTTTAATGAATTTTTATTTCTGTGACAAGTTTTGCTAAGATATGATGGCCAGCCTTAAACATGAGATCATCCTGCCTCAGTCTTAGACATTTCTGGTATTATACATCTTCACTACAATAGCTTCTCTACAGGCCAATTTTTAGAGTAAGAAAAATATAATGCCACTGACAATGGCAGCATATGTCTTTAATACTTTTGCTTGTGAAGTTGATACAGGAGGATCAAAGGTCAGCCATAAGAACTTATTGAGTCTCTGTGCAAAAAGGTGAGATCTTGTTTAGAAATAAAAACTAAAAATGCTGGGGAGTGTAGTCCAGAGGTAGAATGCCTGGGTTCAATCCCCAGTAACATGCACATATGTACACACACACTCAGAAAGAAAAGTAAATGAAAGAAAAAGAGAAATATAAAAGGTAAAATAATGAATCTTTGTATATGTGTTTGTATGTGACAGTGTGTGTAATTTCAAAATTAAAAAATACTTGAAGAAATTTGATAATTTCAGAAAGGTTCTAGCATAGTATAACAGAATATATAAAAGATATTCTCATATTCTATGTATATCTGTAGCAAGAATACAAGAAAATATATACATATAATAGAATATTTTCTAGCATACTCTAACAAATTATTAAGAGATATATTATTCTTCTATGGTACATGAAAGTAATTTATTTCAAATATATCTTCTAAGTTCAGAATCTTCCTTTACATATCATCTTTCTTCCAATCATATTATTTAACATATATCTAACATATGACATTACATTCTGAAATTTATATAATATGATTTATATTGCCAGCTCAGAAATTTGTGAATTTTTATGTATTAATATTCAGAAATTAATGTGGGTATTTAGCTCTACAATGCTTTAAATAAAGTACATATCCCTTAACTGACACATTCCATTTCCCCCATCTCAATTAGACCATAAAAACAAGCAATGTATAAGAATTTGTGATTTTTTTCCCTTTTTTTGGCATATGACAATGTATTAAATTTCACATAATGCTGAACTGGAATTACTTGTTCCTTCAGGGAACACACCCCATTGTTTTTAAGTGACATCAGAAAATGCATTGATACTACTACGCTGATTATTTGAAAACTAAAAAAAGCATTAGAAGTAGATGTATTAATTTGAACTGACCTCAGATTATACTGCTGACTCACTGATTTTAGGAATTGGACTTCTAATTGTTTCATTTCCTGATTATCTACAGTTCCTTGCTTCTATGTCCCCTAGTGGGACCTTACATCTCCATCTGTGTAATGGTGCTCCCTTTCTTACTGCTCTATTATCCAGGACATCCCACACAGGACTTTATAGTTTCTGATGTGGGATAAAAATTATTTTTTTCTTTTGGTACTGGAAATTCAATCAGGAATGTTCCATCTCTGATTTCCACCCCCAGTAATTTTTATGTTTTTTATAAGAAAGCCTCACCAAATTGCTGTGTCTTGCTAAGCTGCTGAGGTAGGCCTGGAACCCATGATCCTCCTATCTCAGCCTCTAACTACTGGAATTACAGGTGTACACCACCACCTGGAGAATAAAATATCATTTTAACTATAGTGTTTAGGCCACTTAGTCTATAAATGCAACATTCTAAACATGTAATTGACATAAACTAAAGTAGTACCAGTTATATGGTGATGTAATTCAGGCACCTAGCACTTTGAGGGATGTTTAAATTTTCATTTAAATTTGTTCATTGTTCCTTTGGTTATTTTATAACATGTAGTTCACTTACCTAGCACTTGTAAAACTTATGAGTTCCTCTCATTAAATTCTGTTTTATACCATTCTTGAATTTTTTAAAAGTCTTCAGACTTTTTGTGACCTAAAATGTAATCTGTCCTAGTGAAAAACTTTTGTGATGTTGAGATAATGCATGTCCAAGTATGTACAATGAATCTTCTCTAGATCTCTGTTAGACTCAGTGGGTGTTGTAGTATAGGTCCAATGTTGACTGGTTCATTTGGTTTAAGTGATATGTCCCCTAGTGGGAGTGAGGTATTGCTAGGAGAAATCAGGTTTTAAAAGGATACTGAAAGCAGTAAGATATATTTGTTTAACTTTACAGATATTAATGCTCATCCCCAAGGATAGTAACAGGCAAGGATTGTAGGTATATATCTGTGGGATGAAATTCTTGTGAATTTTACATAAGATGATACATACATGATTATGTTCAGGTTTTGAAATTTCAATTTCAATGTTCTAGTGATCTCTGAATCTATATTTAAATGTTTTAAATGTTGATGCTGTGAGTTTAACTCATGGCCTTACACTTGCTGAACAGGCCCTCTTCCATGAGCTACACCCACAGTCACGGTTCCAAATCTTTTAATTTAAAGAAAGGTAACAGAGTAAAGAAATATTGTCAAAAATGCACAGATATTAAATCTCTGGCAAGCCTGACATGGTTGGGCATGCTTGCAATGACACAACTTGGGAGACTGCGACCAGGGTATCCAGGTTCCCAGCCATCCTCAGCTACTTAGTGAGGCCCTCTACAACTTAATGAGATCCTCTTTCAAAAAATACAGAATAAAAATAGGCCTGGGTTGTAGCTCAGAAGTAGAGTACACTTGGGTTCTATCCCCAGTTCATCAAAAAGAAAAAAAAATCTCTGGCATTTGTTATTAGTGTCTTAAAACAATTTTCAACGTTTAGTTAAAAATAAAGAGAAGATAATAGTACAACATGCAAAAGAATTATCTTCAAATTGTATTAAACTTTAAAAGATGTTAAAGTAGAGAACTTAGAAAAGGTATCATAGAGAACATGTGGAATTTTAGAAATCAAGTACCAAAATGCACTTCATTATATTCCACATAATGAATTAATTTTCACTAAATAGAAATATTTTACTCTACTCATATCTTAAGATTTTAACAATTCATCCATATCATTGTGCATAAAAATCAAAATTAATACAAATGTGATGGCATTCATTCAATATTGCAATTTTAATCATTTTTCATGTTCTTACTATTTTCCATTTTTTTATAATGGGTTATCAGCATAAGAAGACTATTTATCTCTGTCACACACAGGAACATATATGCATGTATATGCCAGTCACCTTTATATGTATACAAATTGTATACTTTCTGATGGTGTTTTTTATTATGATTGTGTCATATTTGTGTTTTTGGTTATATACAGATGGAGAAATTAACAACTGATCATTGTACAGGTGCACACAATTCATATAATCCTCAGAACATTAGGAGATGTTCTTTTCCATACCTAGGAAAAGCAGAGTTTGCATAGTTGGGGTCTCTTCTGGTGAAGACAATGTGGCTGAGTGAATCTCCTATTTTATTCCATGGGTCTATATGTCTGCTTTCGTGTCAATATTTTGCTGTTTGTATGACTGCTCTGTAGTATAGATTTAAATCAGATACTGTGATATCTCCTGTCTTTTCCTTATTACTGAGAAATAGTTTGGCTAGTCTGGGTTGTTGTTGTTGTTTTTATTCCAAATGAATTTAACAACTGATTTTTCTATATCCATGAAGAATGACATTGGTATTTTAATGGGCATTGCATTAAATCTGTATAACAATCACTTTTGAAAGAATTATCATTTTGGTTATATTAATTTTACCTATCCAAGAGCAGGGTAGGTCCTTCTACCTTCTCTATATGACTAATAAGGATCCTGGATATTTACAGAGTAATGTGCATAAACCATCACATTTTGAACACAAACTCTTATTCCCTGCAATTTTCTTCACATTTTAGCCTTCTTCTGAGGAAGGAAAGTGCTTGCCTGTGTTCTAATTTGCAATTCCACCAACAATATAGACAAGTTCCTATTTTCCGCATCCTCACCTGTGTTTATTGTTGTTTGAATTCTTGATGATTGTAATTCCAATTAGGGCTAAAAAGACATTCAGTGTAGCTTTGATTTCCTTCTCCCTGAGCTAATGATGTCAGACATTTTTCAGGTATTTATTGGCCATTTGTATTTCTACTTTTTTGAAGTATCTATTTAGATCAATTGCCCATTTCTTAAGTAGTTTTTAGTGTGAAGACTTATAGGAACATTGTATGTCCTAGATATAAACTCTCTATCAGAAATACAGCTGGGAAAGATTAATACTATCTGTACACGCTATTTAGAGTCTTGAAGGGAAGGTTTCATTTGATTAATATAAACTTTTTAGTTTAATGCCATTGTATTTATGAATTCTTGTTTTTTTTTTTTTTTTGTCGTTGTTGTTTTTTTGCGGTACTGGGGATTGAACTCAGGGGCATTCTACCTCCGAGCTACACCCTCAGCCCTATTTTTTATTCTTTATTTTGAAACTGAGTCTCATTAAGTTGCGGAGTGCCTCACTAGGTAGCTGAGGCTGGCTGCGAACCCGGATCCTCCGGTCTCAGCCTCCCGAATGCTGGGATTACAAGCGTGTGCCACCACGCCTGGCGAATTCTTGTTTTAATTTCCTAAGCTTTTGGAGTCTTATTTAGGAGGTTTCTACCTCTGTCTATATGTTAAAGTATTGGACCTAGTAATTTTAAAGTTTCTGGAATAACTTCCAGATATTTGACCCACCTTGAGTTAATGCTTGTGCAGGTGGAGAGAGAGGGATTTAAATCCATTTTTCTACATATGAATAACAGAGTTTTGCAACAACTTTTGTTGAAAAGGATTTCTTTAACCCAGCATATTTTTGGCACATTTGTCAGAAATCTATTCACTATAAATGTATGGATTTTTTTTGTGTGTGTGTCTTCTATTCTGTTTCTTGAGTATGTGTGTCTTTTTCGTGCAAATACTCTACTGTTTTTATTATTGTAGCTTTGTAGTGTAATTTGAAGTCAGGTATTTTGATACCACCTGCATGGTTTTTATTGCTGAGAATTACTTTGGTTATTCTGAGACTTTTGTTTTTCCATAGGATGGTTAGAATTAAAAAAATTAATTCCCAGGGATTGCATTGAATCTGTTCATTACTTTTGATAGAATACCTATTTTTATTATATTCATTCTGCTTAGCCAAAAACCTGGAGGATCTTTCCAACATCTAAGATCTTATTCAATTGCTTTCTTTAGTGTTTATAATTTTCATTGTAGAGGTTTTTACCTCCTTGGTTAGAGCCATTCCTAGATATTGTACTGTTTGTGGAGTTACTGTGAATGGAAAAAAGTATTTTCTCAAGTTCTTTTTTTGGCAATTTTGTGGTTGGCATATAGAAAGGCTACTGATTTTTTAGCTGAGTTTGTATCTCACTACTTTGCTGAAGTTCTTAATCACCCTTGGGAGTCTTTTGCTTGAGGTTTGGGGTCTTCAAAATATAGTATCTTTGTAATCTGCAAATAAAAATAATTTTAGCTCCTCTTTTCATGTTTCTATTTCTTCTCTTGTCTTACTACTCTGGCTAGATTCTTTTTTTTTTTTTTTTTTTTTTTTTTTTTTTTTTTTTTTTTTTTTTTTTTTTTTTTTTTTTTTTTTTTTTTTTTTTTTTTTTTTTTTTGTGGTACTAGGGATTCAACTCAGGGGCATTCTACCTCCGAGCAATACCCCCAGCCCAATTTTTTATTCCTTTTATTTTGAAACCCAGCCTCACTAATTTGGGGAGTGCCTCACTAGGTAGCTGAGGCTGGCCACGAACCCATATCATCCGGTCTCAGCCTCCCGAATGCTGGGATTTCAAGCGTGCGCCACCACACCCGGCTCTGGCTAGATTCTTGAGTGGCTTGGTGAAAAGGAGTGGTGATAGTCAGCACCCTTGTCTTATTTATGATTTTAATATGAATCCACAGTATTTTCTCATACAATGTGTTGTTAACTTTGGGTATATTGTATATTGCTTTTATGATATTGAGGTAAATTTTTTCCTTTTCTGACTTTCTCCAGTGTTTTTAACATAAATGGGTGTTATATTTTGTCACATGATTTTTCAGCATCTATTGAGATAATCATGTGTTTTTGGTCCTTAGTTCTATTCTTGTGGTGAATGACATGTTTTGATTTGTGTATGGTGAATGACTGTTGTATCACTGGAATAAAACCAACTTGGTCATGGAGTATGATTTTCTTGATATTGTTTAGAATTCATAAGGCTAATATTTTACTTAGAATTTTTACATCTATGTTCATCAAAAATATTGATCTGTAATTTTCTTAGTGTTTCTTTATTCAGTTTTGTTACTAAGGTGATACTAACCTCTTGACAGAAGTTTGGAAGAATTATCTCTTTTTCTTTTTCATGAAATAATTTGTGAAGTATTCATCCACAAATGTTTTGTAGAATTAGCGGAGAATCCATCTATACCTGGACTTCACTTTGATGGAAGGCTTTTTTATGTCTCTTTCTCTCTGTCTTGCAATTTGTTGGCTTAGATATTCTATATCATCTTGCTTCAGTATAGGTAGGTTGTATGTGTCTAGAAATCTGTCAATTCCTTCTGCACTTTCTAGATTATTAGAGTATAATTTTTCAAAATAAATTCTGATGATCCTCTGGATTTCCCAGCTGTATGTACTGATATCACCTTTCTCCTTGCTTACTTTAACAATTAGGGTCAATTCTGTCGTCTGATTAGGATGACTAACAGTTTATCAATCTTGTATATCTTTTCAAAAAATGAAGTTTTTATGTTGATATATTGGTTCTGTTTTTTAGATTGTTTGTTTATTCATTTGCTTTCACTGATTCCTGCTCTGATTTTAGCTATTTACTGCCTTCTCCTGCTTTTTGATTGGTGTTTCTTTGAGGCCTTTGAAGTGTGTCATTAGGTGGTTGATTTGAGGACTTTCTAATTTTCTTATGTGTGAACACAGTTCTCTAAATTTTTCTTTAAAATCACCTTAAAAGTGTCCCATATATTTTGTTATTTTGGTCTCTATTTTTGTTTTATTCTAGGAACTTCTTATTTCTTCACTTATTTATTCTATGATCCAGTCCTCATTCAAAGGAGTATCATTTCTTTAAATACTTTTTCTACTGCCATCGTGGTAGTCATTCATTCTTTTTGTTTCATTTGGTTGATTTGAGTTGTTTGTGGGCTGTACTGCTGAATCCTTGATATTAGGAACTGCATTCTGATAATTTCATTTCCTGATTATCAACAATTTCTTACCTGAATCCATTTTCCATCTCTGCCTGTGTAATGGCTTTCTCTTTTCTAGTCTTTTATAATTCAGGGTATTTCACACAGGAATTTCTAGGTTCTGTGTGGATAGAAGTTATTTCATGTAATAAAAATAATTTCCTGTCTTATAGTATTGCGATTTACCCAGGGATGTTCAAACTCTGAGCCACACCCACAGCTGTTTTTATATTTTACTTTAAAACTGGATCTCACTAAGTTTCTGAAGGTCTTGCTAACTTGTTGAGGCTGACTTTGAACCTGCAATTCCCCTATCTCAACCATCAACTATTTAGATAACAGATATGCACCTCTACACCTGGAAAATAGAAAATTGTTTTTAACTAGAGTGATCAGACTATTTACAAACCATAAATGCCCCATTCTTAGCAAATAATTGACACACTGTGAAGCAGTATTTTAATCCAGGCAGTTAGCACTTTATATGAGGTACAGATAGATGAGACATAGCACTGCTATATTTCTTAGGAAGGTGGATATAACTTACTGAAAAAAAACCTGGAAGAAACCATGTGGTTCTTAATTTTCTTAGTCTGGATGATCTTACATAGTAGGATGTACTCCAGCTCCATCCATTACCCTGCAAAGTTATATTTTGATTCTGTAATGGAACCTGTAACTGAGACCTCCTGAACTTCTGCTGATTCTATTGATTCTTTGAGTGCTGTGGTCCTGGCTCTACCAATGATAATAGTAAATATGCTGTGACACTTTTAAAATTTATTTCACTCATGTGTTAAGCTGCAGTTGTCCAATATGGGATTCATGGTGAAAGCAGGGGCTCCTTCACACTCCAGAATGAATTATACTGAGCTGTCTGGCAGGGGGTATATATTTTGTCCACTGTAAAAATTGAAGCAGATGGGTATTGCAGCACCCCAGTAATCCCAGTACTTTTGAAGCTGTGACAGGAGGATCAGAATTTCAAGAAAAGCTTCAGAAATATAGTGAGACTCAGCTACCTGGGAAAATATTGCTTCAAGAATATAAATTTAAAGGGGCCAGGGTAGTATCTCAGATGTGTACTACCTCTTGATTCAGTCCCCAATATCAGAGAAAGTTATAAAGAGAAGGAAGAAAGGAAGGAAGGAAGAAAAGAAAAGCAAAAATGAAGAAATAAGCAACTAATACAGTGAAAATGGAGGGCAGATTATAATCACACATTTACCACATGAGCATTGGAAATACAGCATGCTTATCATTGAATATCTATTACTGTGGGTTCAGTTTTACAAAGAAATGTTTGTTGCATTGTTGCATTGTCTCAGAAAATAATTTATATATTTTCTCTTAGGGGACCTATAACTGAGATCTCCTGAACTTCTGCTGATTCTATTGATTCTTTGAGTGCTGTGGTCCTGGCTCTACCAATGATAATAGTAAATATGCTGTGACATTTTAAAAATGTATTTCATCTTAGATTTACCATTAATTTTAGCCCATCGATACTGATTAGTTAAAGAACGATGTTAGGTACCAGTGCCTTTTGCTGTCCCCTTTCTATTATTATTTCATATTAGCCTACTCCAATCTTTTGATTTCATTCCTTCTACTCCCATTGAGTCTGCATTTTCTAGGTTCTTGGAGTGCAATGCTCAATTGCTAAGAGGATTTTCTTTTTGATTCTTTTGTTTATTGCTACATATATTCCTCTTAGAACTTCCTTCTATGCATTCCACGGGTTGTGGTATGAGATTATTCCATATTTTATTGTTTTGTGAGATATTTTACTTTTCATTTTAATTTCCTCATTGGTCCATTGGTTATTTAGTAGATTCTTCCTCACTTTTCTAATATTTGTAATATTTCTGAATTTTCTCTCATTACTAACTTCTACTTCTCTACCATTTTATAGTTTCTAAACATGTAAAGATTGATTTTATGATCTTATATGATCTAACCTTAGAGAAAACCTTTTGTGATGTAGAGTAAATGCATACTCCCAACATGTAGGATTAATGTCTTCTAGATCTTTGTAAGACCCATTGATTCTAGAATGTTGTAAGGGTCCCATGTTGATTTATTTATTTTATGTCAGGGTGATTTATCAATTGATGGTAGTGGAGATATGCTAGCAATTTTGAAGCACAAAAAACCCTAGAAGCAGTAAGAGATATTTTACACAGAATTGTGCTTACCACCATGGATAGTGAAAGGCAGGAATTATAGGGATATATCTGTAGGATGAACATCTCATGACTTTTAGCTAAAATGATCTCCCTGTTTCAGGTCATTTGACTCACTGGAGTTGCATAGGCCTTAGTGACAATTTCCCTGGGTCCTATTTGACCTTGGAGAGCTATGGCCACCATATTGGTTGTTCTCTTCTCAATTCTATTATTTCCTGATTGTTTTCCATATCTCACTTATTGGTCATCCAGAAAATCTGTTTCACTCATTCTTTTTAACTTTAAGAAAAACACTAAACAATGCTTTGATAGAAATTACCTGGAAAACAAGCAGTAAAGTTGATATTTATTCACTAAGTCCTATGCAACTACAGTGAGTCAAATGACCTGAAACAGGGAAATTGTGAAAGCCCCACAGACTAAGTATGGTGGCGCATGCTTGTAATTCCAGTACTTAGGAAGCTGAGACTGGAGGATCTGAGTTTGTGGCCACACAAATGATTCAGAATGAGTATTCTTTGTGGAACTACAAATTTTATTAAAAAGTATAGCCATCTTGAAATATACTTAATTTATCAACCCATTATGGAATCATAGCTATCAAGATATAGATAATGAAATTCTTGACACATATAATAAAAGTAGAAAGGCTTTGCCAGGGCCTCTTTCCTAAACACTAATCAGGATACTGAAATTGGAAATAAAAACTACTAAGTCTTTGAATTATGCAAAAATGCTCCATATGGATCAAACACTGGCAAACCGCAGAAAACGTATCTTCCAGAAAACTGTGGCAACTGTAATAAATGTGAGAAAGTCTTTGGTCAATGCTCATTCATTACTATGCATCAGAATATCCACATTAAATAGTCACCTTACAACTATAGCAAATGTAGCAAGAGGTTTAATTGGTCCTCATTGTGTATACAATATAAAAGAACATCATCATTAATTAACTGGAGAAAATTTCCAACAGATGCAGGAGTAATAAACATAGAAAAGATTCTTGTGAATGAACAAGTGTAGACATAATACAACACACATTGAAGGAAAACCAGGTAGATGTAAGGAATGTAAGCAATCTTTTATTCTGTGTTCACCATGAGTCAGCATCAGATTATCTATAATAGAGCATGTAGTAAATTTGTTGGACATTCCTCTGATCATGTTGGCCATATACAATTCTTTATTTGCAGAGAAACGGCAAAAATTAAAAAATGTAATTTGGTTCTTTTGCATATCCCTCAGCTTGTATTATGCATCAGAGTCCATACTAGAGAGAAACCCTAGTGTAGTATAACATATGCTGATCACTGAGCCCTTGTCAGGAATAAGAGAATACATAATTAAGAGAAGCCCTACAAGTTGAAATAATGAAGTAAACCTTTTACTCATACCTCACATCTCCATCAGAGAATTCATACTGGAGAAAATCCCTGTGAATGTAAATAATGTAGTAAATATTTTGCCTGAATCTCACATTTAATTCTCAACTAGAGAATCCATATTGTATATAAACCCTATAAACAATGCAGTAAAGTATTTTCTTCTTCCTGGAATCCAAATAAGCATAAAAGAACCCAGAGTGGAGAGACACCTTACAGTATAAAGAATATAGTAAATCTCTTGCTTGAATCTCATCTCTCGTATTAAAATTATTCATGAAAAACAGAATTTTAAGCCACTTTTTCTGTAAAAGAAATTTACTCAAACAAAATGATTATACTTTGAATATGTAGAACAAAATAGAGAATCCTGATTAGCTAGCATCCTGGGAAAGAATCATGTTAATAATTTTTGTGTGTTTGTGTCTGGCATTGAGGATTCCCAGGGGCATTCTACCTCCTAGCTGTACCCCAGCCTTATTTTATTTCTTATTTGGAAAGAGAGTCTCACTAAGTTGCTGAGGCTGGCTTCAAACCTGATATCTTCCTGTCTCAGCCTTTCAGGTACTGAGATTACAAAGATGCACCACGATACCCAACACATTAATTTTTTTTTCAGTATTGGGGATTGAACCCAGGGCATTCTACCTCCGAGATACACCCCTAGTCCTATTTTGTCATTTTTATTTTGAAACAGGGTCTCACTAAATTTCAGAGAACCTCATGAAGTACCTGAGACTGGCTGTAAATCTGGATCCTCCAGTCTCAGCCTCCCAAGTACTGGGGTTACAAGAGTGCACCACCACGCCCGGCTTCTCCCTCTCTTTTTATTGAAAAAACAAATCTCAGTGATCTGAGATTAACTCATATAAAGATGAAGTTTCCCAACTATATTGTGCCAAGACTGTCAGTTAACCCGGAGCATAGAGTAGAAAATCTGTGTGGGAAAGGGATTCAGAAAGCATATTTTTTGTGCGAGTACTAATACTGTTAAAAAGTATAGTCACCTTGAGGATACACCCTATATCAACCAATTTTGGAATCAAATAATCAGCATTAGATAATGAAAAAATTCCTGACATATATAAGGAAACTAGATAAGCCTTTTCCAAGCGTTCTTTCTTAAGCAATAATGATTACTAAAATAAGACATAAAAATTACAAAGGCGTCGAATTATGGGAAAATATTATGTATGTATCAAACACTGGCAAACTTCAGAGAACTCATCCTCCAGAGGAGAGAGGCAACTGGGAAAAATGTAGTAAAGTCTTTGGTCAATGCTAAACACGTACTGTGCACTAGAAGATACACCTTAAAGAGGCACATTACAACTATATCAAAAGATTTAATTGGTCCTTACCACATATACAATGTAAAAGAAATAATGCTAGAGAAAATTCCAACAGGTCAGGAATAATAATAATAGGAAAGTTTCTGGTGAGTGAACAAACCTCTGCAAACATAATACAATATATATTGAAGGAAATCCAGGCAGATGTATGGAATATTAGCATTATTTTTATCTGTGTTTGCCATAAATCAACATCAGGTATTCTACAATGAATAATGCAGTAAATCTGTAGTACATTCCTTTGTTCATATAGGCCATATGTGATTTTGTATTTCAGAGAAACAATTTAAGGACAAAAAGTGTAGTTCATCTTTTGCTTATCCCTTAGCTCTTGGATGTGCAGTGGAGAGTCCATACTGGAAAAAAAAACCCACAAATGTAAAGAATGCAGTAAATATTTTTCTTCTTCCTCAAATTTAATTAATGAGTTTTATGAGAAAACTTGCACAAATATATAGAAGGTAGAAATACTTTGTTCGTCTGCTCTTTTTTTTTTCATGAGCTAAACCATACTGAATAAAAACTCAATATATGCAAGGAATGCAATAAATTTTGCACATTCTTTATCTCTTTTTGAGCATCATAGAACACTTCAGAGAACCTACATATATAAAAAATGTAGTACAACATTTATGTTTATGCGTATTTGTACAACATATTGTAAGTCATTTTGAAATCTCTGTACATGGAATGAATGTGGAAAGAGTTTATCCAAATATAGACCTTTATTTCATAAGAAAGTTCACAGGAAAAACGTGTTTCTGTAAACAAAACTTTTCAAACATGAAAAGTAAGAGCATTAGATATTTCATGCTAAAATCAACTAAGGCACTAACAATTTCAGACCTTACACAAATCCAGAGTGTTACAAGAAGACTCCAATCTTAATAAAATTATATGACATATTTCTGTTTGAAGGAGGAAAAGCATTGATGTTTGAGCTGCTATAATTATATTCAACAGGTACTTTTTCATATTGACAGTATTTGATATTTTTGAAGTGCAAATACTAGAGATTAATTTCACATCAAATCATTCAACACCTTATTTTCTAACAATTATATGAAAATATGCTGCCAATTACTGCTGTACCACAGGTTACAGAATCCATTACTAGTGGAAAGACATTGTTAACATCATTTTTCATGACAGATAATTGGCAAGTGAAAAGGGCATCAGGAAAATTGAAAGACTGATGGATAGATGGACTTTGTGGCTGGACTGTAATAGGTAGGCCAGTCAGTCTATTATGTGGGTCCTGGACATTGTGCTTCTGTATACATGTAAGAAAATAAGTTATCAAGCAGATTATGGTGGCCCACGCTTGTAACCCCAGTACTTGGGAGGCTGAGACCAGAAGATCCAGGCGTACAGCCAGCCTCAGCTATTTAGTGAGGCCCTCCACAACTTAGTGAGACCCTGGTTCAAAATAAGGAATAAAAAATAGGCCTGGGAGTGTAGTTCTGAGGTAGAATGTCCCTAGGTTCAATCACCACTACCACAAAAAAAGGAAGTTATTAATCTTTGAAATGAACCATTTAATAAATGCTAGATAAGGAAACAAAACTCATGCTCTCCATTAAAAT
Organism: Graphiurus murinus; assembly: GCA_004027655.1. Taxonomy (NCBI): domain Eukaryota; kingdom Metazoa; phylum Chordata; class Mammalia; order Rodentia; family Gliridae; genus Graphiurus; species Graphiurus murinus. Next base: position 2,172 of record PVLC010002220.1, on the reverse strand, counting down.
TCTGGTGAATGATCACGATAGGAATGATTTTCAGTCTTTCATATTATTTAGCATGAGAAATTTTTTAAAAATTCCCAGATAACAGAGTAAAATGATAGCTATTTTTAAAAGGTTTTAGTGCATTTTTAATCAACATTTACTAGTATTAGAGCTTTGTTCTTTAAAAGAAGAGAAGGCAGAGCTCTAACGTCACCATATGAAAGGGAAAATCATGCTTCTTGAGTGCTGGTCATCTGAACTTTAACCCAGCACCATACAGTGGATTTGAAAAGACCTCATTTAGACTCTGTGTTCATTTAACTTCATTTATGTAATGAGGCTGAGTGGACTATTTGTTTTGATACTAAAGTTGAATACATGAAATATTATTGAAAATCATGAAACTCTCTGACCTCATTCCAGGATATGGGGGAAAAAGGGCTGTGCAGATAATGTCCCTGCACTATTGAGTAATGTGGTGTTGTGGCTTCTGTACTAATCCTTTTTCCAGGCAACTGAAATCATGAATAATATGGAGAACATTATCCAAAAGGTTATATTAGTACTAACTGGATATTGTGAATTTTGTAATAAAAGTTATATGACAGTACAATTAGAAGTCATATAGTCTGAGTTGTGAATTATTTGTGAAACAATTCCCAGTACTTGTCACATGTTTTCTATTTTTCCAATTGAATAAATAGAATTTTTGTTTTCATTTATATCAAAATTAAAAGATCTGAACAATATATTTAGATAAAGATAAATGGTTTTGCATTACTGAGGAATAAGCATAGAGGAATTCCAAGACTTTTAGTTGTTGTTGGTGGTGCAGTGTGTGGGTGTGTGTATTTGTTTTGTTTTTTAGATTTTTAGATAAGATTTTCCTAAGATATGGAGACTGGACTTAAGGTTAAATTCCTCCTGCCTAAACTTTCCATGTTGCTAGAACTATAGGTATTAACCACATTGCCGAGTCTAAAGCTAAATTTTAAAATAAGAACACATAAAGGAGCTGGGCATGGTAACACACACCTATGATTCCTTTACTTGGAAGGCTGAGTCATAAGGATTACAGGTTTAAGACCAGCCTCAGTAAATGAGTGAGGCCTCCTGCAAATAAGTGAGAATCTGTTTCAAAATAAAAATTAGGACACTGTTTCAAAATGGCAGATAAGAGAGATGCAAATCCTGGGAGCATTGTAAGAAAATAAAACTAAATAAATTTCCCCTGTTGTTTCTAAGGTAAGAGATCCAAGAGAAGAATAACTAACAATTATGGAATTATTGAAGAGCCCTGGCGAATAGACTCTGATTCCTAGAATGAACTCCTTTTAATAAATGGAGCACTCAATGGCCTAGGGGAAAGCCCTGTGGAGATCAGCTTCAGAGCCCCCCAGCTGATACAGATCTTTCCCCCAATTGAAAATTTTGTAACATTGGCCATTGCAATCACAGCCTTCACAAGTGTGCTGCCCCACTCTCCATTCCCCGCAAATTTATAGTTAATGGGACACAGAAAATTCCTCTCTCCTTTCAATGACCTGGACCTATGGAATCAACAAGCACTGCTGCACCTTCTCAGTCCCAGAAATAATGCTCTGGCTGCTGAGGGCAACTGAGGGGGAAGTACTTTAGAAGCTACACACCCCCCAAGTCAACACAGCTTAACTCCTGCTATATTCAGTCATATATTTTAAACAGATATTAACCATTCAAAACACCATCACGGCCAGACCTGGTTGCTCAGGCTTGTGATCGCAGTACTTGGGAGGCTGAGACAAGAGGATTGCAGGTTCAAGGCCTGCCTCAAAACTTAGTGAAGCCCTAAACAACTTTGTTAAACCTTTTTTCAATATAAAATAGGGCTGGAGGTATAGCTCAGAGATAGAACACATCTGGGTTCAAACCCCAGTACCAAAAAAAAAAAAAAAAAAAAAAACAAGCCGGGCGTGGTGGCGCACGCTTGTAATCCCAGCATTCGGGAGGCTGAGACCTGAAGATCCGGGTTTGTGGCCAGCCTCAGCTACGTAGTGAGGCACTCCGAAACTTAGTGAGACTTGGTTTCAAAATAAAGAATAAAAGATAGGGCTGGGGGTATAGCTCGCAGGTAGAATGCCCCTGAGTTCAATCCCCAGTACCGCAAAAAAAAAAAAAAAAAAAAAAAAAAAAAAAAAAAAAAAAAAAACAACA
>PVLC010002219.1:106980-119630 GCA_004027655.1 Graphiurus murinus | reverse complement strand
GAGGAGGAGGAGGAGGAGAGGAGGAGGAGGGGAAGAGGAGGAGGAAGAGGAGGAGGAGAGAAGGAGGAGGAAGAGGAGGAGGAGGAGGGGAAGAGGAGGAGGAAGAGGAGGCAGAAGCAGCAGCTGTGGCAGCAACACAAAGATAAAGGAAAACGATGTGTTTCTACACCAGCGATCATGTCACAAAAAGCTACCAAGATTGATTTTGTATCCGGATACCTTACTGAATTTGTTGATCAGTTCTATAAGTTTTTTGGTTGAGTTTGTTGGGTCTTCTAAGTATAATACAACTTGTACTTAACAAAGATGTATGTTATATTGCACGAATTACTACAATAAAAAATAAATTAAAAAAAAATAAAAAGAAAAGAAAAAAACAAAACAAACAAACAAAAAAGCTGCCAAGAGACCAGAGACTGAAGGACACTCAGCAGAGGTACTTGTTTGTCACATAGACCTTCTTCCAGAAGGATTGCGTAGAAGAATCACATCTTGGTTTAGTCCATGAAAGAGAAAAATTCAGCCTGCCCAGGTCCCTCCACCTCTCATTTTCCTCTGAGCAATCTTCATCTTCACATATGTGCAGGCTGCAGTGCCTGACTCCTCTGAGGCTTTGGAGGAAGCACCCACACCCAGTGCTATTATGTTTTATTTCAGTCATTTTATCTTCCATTCTTCTTGTTATCAATCAAGCTATAGAATGGAAACCAAAGCCAACCCAAGGTTGCCTTTGAAACAAATCTCTTTTTCACAGCTCTCAGCACAGTGCAAGTGGATCACAGCTGAGTTTTGGAATTAGACAAGCAATTTTGAGTTCCAGATCTGCTACTTGCTAGCTGCGCAAGTTATTTAAGCTGTCTGATTCTTAGCTCCTTCATCTATTACATGGAAATGTTAATATCCACCTCACAGAGCTGTTATAAAGCATGAATGAGCAGTAAAGTAATTAGAGCTGTGATTGGCACATAAATGTTCGATAAATGTTTACTACTACCATAACCATCACCGCATACAAATGAGAAGACTGGGAAAGCCCATTCAGACTGCTAACTGGGAGTCTACAAGGACTGCACTAAAATGAACACAAGAAGCCCACAGCTACACAGGAAAAGTAAAAATGGCCATGATGGATTTGGTCAAAACAGAAAGCCTGAATTCATAATTTAGAACCCAAACTACAAAGTTCCCTTACTGTTCTGAGTTATCCAGAAAATTGCCACTTCTCCACCCCTTCTACTTCCCTTATAGATGCTGACATAAAGTTCCCTTCTACATTATTGTTTGATTATTTGACAGATTCAGAAATGTGTCATGAGAATCTACATGCATTGAATCGCATATTGTAAAATCTTATTTTATTCTACCAAGACAGAGTAATAGGAGAGCTTCAAGACTTGTAGTGGTGTTTCCTATGACATATTTATAACAGCATCGCAATGAGCAGGATACTACTACAGTTTTATTGATGAATTGTCTGCATGTGAGATGCTTAAATTTTTAAAATATTCTTCTTCCTGCAGATTGTGCTGGTACAGTCCCTCCCTGCTTGTTTGAGGCTTCAATTTGGCTATTATTTGATATTTTCAAAAATATGAGAGATAAAAGATCTACTTTACATTAAGGCAAAACAAAAACTTAAGAATTTTGTGCAATGCATGACTTACCTTACTTAGGCAGACACAGGAGAAATAAAAAGCTTCAATTTTTTAACCTTGACTTTTATGTCTATTTTACTCCACTCCTTTGAAGACCTTTAAAAACAGAACCAAGTAAAACAAGAATTAAAGAGGATACGATAAGAAGACAACAAAATTCATACTGATTTTCTTCTGATTCCAATTAGTTAAAACATGAAGAGTCTCAGATCAAATTTTGCATATTAACCACTATTCCAAGGATTTATCAAGAATAAATGGAGTGACAAAACTAAGTTAGAGGTTAGGTACATACTTAACATTAGTAAGTTTCAGAATCATCAGTTATGTTTGCTAAAACTTTGGGGTCTTTATTCATTGCATCCACCTTAAGATTTTCATTCAGGAGGTCTGGGTTGGTGAGTAGACATCTGCCTCAGGGGATGATCCTGGTTCATAGATTGCAATTTGAGAAACTGATTAAAGGATATATAAACCATTTATGGGTCAGAGTCAAAAGAGACAGAGGATTGATCCTCCCTCCCTCCCTCCCTCCCTCCCTCCCTCCCTTCCTTCCTTCCTTCCTTCCTTCCTTCCTTCCTTCCTTCCTTCCTTCCCTGGGTATTGAACCCAGAGGCATTCTATCTCTGAGCTACACCTCCAAGCCTATTTTATTTTGAAACAGGCTCTAAGTTGCTGAAGGTCTTGCTAAATTGTTGGCCTTGCTAAATTGCTGTCTTCCAACATGTGATCCTTCTATCTCAGCCTCCCAAGTGTTGGGAGTACAGATGTGTACTTCCATGCCTGCTTTGTGTTAGTGATATTGATCTAAATGTATTTCATCTTCCTCCTCTCTTCAAATGTGTATGCTGACAAGTATTATGTGATAATCACCACACTAAGCAAATAAATGATGTATTCATACTCTTACCTATACTATAAACACACATTCCAGTAAAGAATAAAAATGGTAAATAGAGCTGTAAAAAGAGTGAGAAGCTGTATACCATTGCTAATTCAAAACTAGATTAGGAGTTTCAGTTTTACAGAACTGATAAAGAGGTAACAGCTATGCGTATCTCCAGGGTAGGTTGTTTCATGTGGTTTGATGTTTGGATCATGGCTATAAGAAGATGGAACCGATTTTTATGAGGTTTATGCTATTTTATTTTGCTTTGCTTTTACATAACCCCCATGTCAGTATTTTCCCTTGGTAATTACAATCTCTCTTGCTTTATATTTTGGAATTCTCTTTAATACTATTTTCTTTTCTTTCTTTCTTTTTTTTTTTAGCATTGAGGATTGAACCCAGGGGCATCTACCTCTGAGCTACACCCCAAGGCCTGTTTTTTTATTATTTATTTTGAATGGGGGTCTCACTAAGCTGTGGAGGGCCTCGATAAGTAGCTGAGGCTGGCCACCAACCTGCGATCCTCCTGTCTCAGCCTCCCAATTAATGGGATTACAAGTGTGCGCCATCACGTCCAGCTTAATACTATTTTCTTTATTCAACTATTTCTATCTTTATTTGCTGTCAACCTTTTAGAATAGGGCTTAACAAATTAAAGCCCATAGGCTAGTGACCTATTTTTCCCAAACACATTTTTACTAAAGTATAAATAAAGCTGGATGTGGTAGTGCACACCTGTAATTCTAGTCCTTGAGAGGCTGAGACAGGATGATTGCAGGTTCAAGAACAGCCTCAGCAAGTAGAGACTCTCATCAACCTAGTGAGATCCTGTTTCAGAATAATAATTTTAAAATAGGACTGAGGGGTGTAGCTCAGAGGTAGAATGACCCTGGGTTCAAGTCCCAGTACTCTCCTCAACACACACAGAAAAAAATATATATGTACACACACACATACACAGAGCTGTCTATAATAAAATATGTCCATAATTTATATATAGTCTGCCTTTGTGCTACAATTATAGAGTGAACTTGAGACAGAGGTCATAAAGGCTGGTTCACAAACTTTAAAATCTCACTATCATGTCCTGAAAGAGTTTGTTGACTCTTGACTTAAACAAGGGCTATATGAGGGTACAAACTACAACTTGGTCATTTCTGTAATCTCAGGAGCAGGAACAGGTATCAGGGAATCTTGACATGAGATACACTCCATGTACAGGATCGCACGTATGCACTCCCATGAGCTGCCTATGTGTTAGTGTATATATTCATTTGCACATACACATTGATGCTAATTAGGGAAGGATTTCTAGGTTGTTCATGTTCTCAAAAGAGAACAGGCCCAGGAAATACCTATCAATCAAACCTCTCATACCTAAGAACTATGAACTCAAAATGCAGTATGCAAACAAATTTCTGAAGATACTAAGAATAAAGGAAAACAGGTAGATTCTGGAAAGAAATCAAAACCTGAATGAACAGAAAAGCACTCAGTAAATCAATCTCTCTCCCTTTCCCACCTCTGTTACCTCTCTCCACCTCCAGTCAGAGCCATCCAGAATATCTAAAACTCATTGACAACCCAGAATCTTTCATGCCCATGAAAGAATCAGAGGACAAATTCTGGAACATCTATAAAATCTAGAAAGTAAGGTGGCAGGAGGACCTGAAAAGAGGAGAGCCAGAAAAGGAAATACCCAAATTCCATGCCCAAATCTCCAGCACATCCCTGAACACACATACGAAGAGCAAACACAAAACTACCCAGTTTATAATAAAATAACTGGAGAGAGGTTTTAATAATTATCCAAGGAGCAGAGTTTGTGCTTTGAGTCCATCCAAGTTAACTGCGTGCTAAAGCACAACTCAACAGTCCTCTGAGGAATATAACAGAATCTAGAAGACTCCAATAGATAACAAGAATATCCAGGATGCAATTCAAAAGTGCTTAACATACAGAAATGTGTGAACAAAACTCAAAACATGACAGTCAACAACAACAGCAAAAAAACCACCACCCCAAATTATCAAGCTTTTGACTGCAAAACATCTATTATAACTATGTTGAGTGAAGCAAAGGAAAAGATGCTTTTAAATGAAAGACTGGGAAATCGCATCAAATAAAGACAAATGCAAAAAGAGAACCCAATGGAAATTGTAAACTGAGATATACAATATTTCAAAGGCATATGTGGCTGTCTCCTCAAAATCCAACTTCACTGCCTACTGGTTCACTCTTACTGGACAAACTTGAATTTGGTTTTCTCTGAAGAAGGAACACATCATAATGGAAATAGTCCTGAAATAGCCTTGAGGATGTAGTTTGAGATCTGTAAGAAACCAAACAGTTGTTGTCTAAGTAAATTGACCTTGAGCAAGTGAATTTATCTCTGTACACCCCCAGCCTTACTTCTTTTATTTTTTAATTTTGCAACAGGGTCGTGCTAGGTTGCTGAGAGCCTTGTTAAGTTGTTGACGCTGGCCTCAAACCTGCTATCCTCCGGTCTCAGTCTTTCAAGTACTGGTATTAGAGGCAAGTGCCACCACACCCAACTTAATGAGGGTAATTTTATGCCACCATATTCTAAGCACAATTCCTGTGACATTGGAATTGTTCGATAAGTGTTATCTACAATGATGATGATTTCTAATTAGATCCTTAAAATGCTTTCTTTTCAAAAGAGGAGAATTGAGGTAGATAACGTGTTTTAGCTGGATTTGGGGAGCTACTTAAAAGAACAGAAGCCTAAACCAGGTAAAGTAACTTAAAGAGAGGAGTTTCAAAAGCAAAGACTAATTCCAAAACCCAATTCATAATCCTCTGTAGAATTTGTCCACTGCTAATTAGCTTTTGACATCTGTGCCTCTCCTCTCAATTTAATGTGAATAGTCTTTGTCAAATGATTCTACTGAAGTGTCTTGTTAACACTAAAATAATGGTGAAATGATTAATTTCTAGGTACCGACTTGAATAACATTAATCTTGTTAAAAATCATTTGTAATGAATGTGACTGTCACATGTATTTAAAGAGACTGAAAGGGACTGACTGATTCTATCATGTCACTGCAGCTGATGTTTGAAGGAACTGTGGGGTCTGTTCCCTTGAAAGCAGGTTCCACATATTTGACAACCACTGATAGCAGTTGTGATTGTAGTATTGAGGGAGGAGAAATAAATGTTTCAACTGCTTATCAAGCAGCTCTCCCCCAGTCTTCCTCCCCACAAAAAATTAGATGTGTTTTCAGAGCACGAATTCCAACTACCACCTGCCATCAACCTTAGACAACTGTTCCAAGATGCTACTTAAATAATAGGAATATTCAGTAGAAGCACTAAAAGCAGAAAGATGATTGTCTTTCTGCCCTCATCCTTGTAGTTCCATATAAAAGGGAATTTCTAAAGGCTGATCATTACTACTACTACTACTACTACTACTACTATTTGGTGGTGCTAGGAACTGAACCCAGGGCATTCTACCTCCAAGTTATACCTCCAGTTCTATTTTCTATTATTATTTTTATTTGGAAACAAGGTCTCGCTAAGTTGCCAAAACTGGCTTTGAACCTGTGATCCTCCTGTCTCAGTCCCCCCCCCCCAAGTATTGGGATCACAGGTATGTGCCACCATGCCCCGCTGAATGATTAGATCCTATACACAGATCTGGGTTCAATCACAGAACATGTATTTACCAAGTTATGCCTATGTGCCAGTGCTTATAATAGGTAGCAAGGGCATAAAGAATAAGACATAGTCCTGTTATCAAATTCCCTGTACCTAGTTGGAAAAGGGAATTACATTAAAAAAAAAACAACTTATGAGCCAGGCATTTCATCTAGTATGTTGTGTCCAAAATTTGAATTAATCTTCATAAGCATCCAAGTAAGATAGATGTTATCTTTTTCATTTCAAATTGGGGCAACTGAGAATCAGAATTATGTAAGTTTAAAAAATAAATCATTGCTGTAGCCCAGTAGAAAAATAACAGCCTGGATTTAGAAAATGGCAATGAAGAACCCATACATTCTCAATAACTTATTATGTGATCATTGTGCAGGATAATTGGGGGGGAGCTTGAATAATATAAAATTCAGGAACTAGTATATATCTAAATATGAGTACAAACATGAAGATGCATTGGGGATTTTGTTTTGTACCTCTTTATGAAACTCTTGAGAATTAGAAGAGTGTATTATTCCTGTCATTTAGACCATCAGCAGAAGTACAGGGCTGATGAGTGCCCAGGACTGTGGTAATTGCTTTATAAGCTATGTTTGACTACATATTTAAATATAAACCAGTTACTGGAACAAAACTGTTGAAATTCTTAATTATTTTATTCTTTATTTTTGAAACCGAGTCTCACTAAGTTGCAGAGTGCCTCACTAGGTAGCTGAGGCTGGCCGCGAACCCGGATCCTCCGGTCTCAGCCTCCCGAATGCTGGGATTACAAGCGTGCGCCACCACGCCCGGCTGAAATTCTCAATTATTTTGATTTAAAAAATGCTCCCTTTTTTTGCATACCTCTTACTATATGTCAGGCACTAAGATCGGTATTTTACCTACCTTTCATAATGTAATATGTATACCATTACCAAAAGAAAAGGATTAAATCACCACTTTATACATGAAGCAGCTGAATATTGGGGACACTAAATAATTTTTCAAGCTCACAGAGACAGCATATAGCAAGTAAGGGTGAGTATCATGTTTATATTGCAGTGTTCTTAAATTGTTGTTTTTTTGTTTTTGTTTTTGTTTTTGTTTTTTTTAGTGGTACTGGAGATTGAACCCAAAACCTCTCTAAGTTGCTGAGCCTGGCCTCAAACCTGTGATTCTCCTGTGTCAGCCTCCCAAATACTGGAATTACAGGGCTGTGCCAGCATACCTGGCAGTTGCTATTAAATTCTGCCCTCTTTTTAGTAGGAATTTGTTTTACATGAAATTCAGAGCAGGCACTGACTAAAGGTAGTGGGGGGAAAGGATTAGAAGATAATATTGACAAGAAGGAATAAAAGCTCTTCCATAATTGAGAATTTAAGTGCACAAAGTTGAGCCTCCTTGGCAAACCTATTTTCTGGATGGAAGCATAACTAACTCTGAATGATGAACGGAAACCATAATTTACCAAATGGTCTTAACACCCCTGTTTTATACTAGTCAAACAACATCTGTGGTATTTTGGTGTCTCATAATAGAGAATTATTTTTATAATTATAACACACCCAGAAAAAGGTCCCCAGTTTGATAGAGAAGGGCTCAAAGTCAGTGATGGCACATGGAAAACACTTGAATAACTGAAAATGCTGAAATCTTGGAGGAGGAAAGAAAGAAGAGTATAGAAGCATGAATTGTGATCGTGGGCACACACACACACACACACACACGCACGCACGCACACACACACATGCACAAGATTTCAATGGCAGATTTCCAAACTTGGTTCCTCAACTTATACATAAATATCTGCATGCTTTAATTCTTTAGCTCCCAAATTTTCTTACAATGATTGCTTTCAGAAAACTAATTCTCAGCATTTATAGAGAAATATGCATACTTGCAAATTCTTAAGAAATTCTCATTATGTTCCGTAAAGTAGCATTAATCAGTTTGATCAAGAGGTGAGGAACAACAGAAGCCAAGGTCCTACTTTAAGTAGAATGCTATTTTTATTCTTTACCAGTAGTATGTTAGCCAGAGTTGTACTAATTTTCTTCCCTATACTCCAGAGGAATATTCTAGAAAGAGTGATTAATTTTAGTGAGAGGTTTATTTTATAGGTCGACTTTGAAGAATGTGTAGGTCTACAGCAAATTGATTTTATGGGGCAACTGCAAATACAAAGCTTTTCATAACATCTACAAGAGATGGCAACAGAATTAAAAAGCCAGACTGAGCAAAGTAAAGGGTAATAAAAGAAAGAGGGAAGAGGGCTAAGTAAGAAAGACATGTGAGAGTTTCCAGAGAAGCAGGTGGGGTACAGATAGAACAGTAGACTTGAAAGGATAAAGAGCTTGGTCATGGTGGTGCATGCCTATAATTCTAGTACTTGAGAGGTTGAAACAGGAGGATCCCAGGTTCAAGGACAGCTTCAGCAACTTAGCAAGACCCTCAGCAACTTAGTGAGACTGTTTCAAAATAAAACAATAAAGTAGGGCTAGGAGTGTAGCTCAGAAGTAGAATGCCCCTGGATTCAATCCCCAGTACCATGAAAGAAAGAAGAAAGAGGAAGGAAGGGAGGGGAAGAGGGAGGGAAGGAGAAGGGGAAGGGAATGAAGGAAAGAAAGAAGAAAATGGTATAGAAATGTTAAGAGTATAGAAATAATTATCTTCTTGATATTTGGATTACATATGAGAAATCCAGGTATTTTTCTAAGTTGTTATGGGGGATGAGGATTTATAGGACAATGCTTCATAGGCAGAGTGCCAATGTGTGAATACTAAAGAAAAATTAGACCAAATCCACTCAGCATTGATGTCTGGCCCATTGATGTACTGGTCTTATGCAATACCTCCTGAATCCTACCAGAACTTTTGAGACTGCAGCAGCAACATCAAATGGGACTGGGACAAAGTCTTTGTTTGGGGCCCAAAACTCCCTCTTGGCTGTCACACAGGCAGAAATAGTGGTTGGGGTCTCTAAGGGCAGACATGGTGACATGCTGTTCTACAAAGGCAGAAACAGGGAGAAAGGCAGACTTCCCACAAAGTCAGAGTGCAGATGTTGTGATTAGCTCTCCTACAATGCACTCTGGTGGAAGGAAGGAATCTTAAAGAATAAACTTGTCAATGAAAAGCAGGCTGGCATGTTAAATATTTAATATCTGTTGAATTGCATTGGATCTCTCAATCACAGTGGCTAGTTTGCATCTCCCTCATGTTTTAGCATCTTTTTAGCATCGCCCTCCAGTCTTTCTTTACATTTTTCTTCTAATAATAATGTATCAAATATTCATACTAAAAACAGAGGTAGCATTGGCAAGCACAATATAAAATACAAATCACTTTTGAGGTGTACAGCATTAAGCTGTGAGCATTTTTTCTTTTTCATTTTCATGCACATATTTTTTTTCAGCACAACTGTTACCTTGAACACATGTTTCTAAATCCCATATTTATATTAGATCATGTACGTTAGGAGGATTTCTGCACCTTTGAAAACACTTTATTTATTTATTATTTATATTTGGTATTGGGGATTGAACCCAGGGGCATTCTACCTCTGAACTATACCTCCAGTCCTATTTTTATTTTTTATTTTGAAACAGGATCTCACTAAATTGTGGAGGGACTTGCTGCAAACTTCTGATCCTCTTGTCTCAGCCTCACGCTTGTAACCCTTAGTGCTAGGGTTACAAGCATGCGCCACCATGCCTGGCTTGAAACACACTATTTTAATGTCTGCAAAATATTTCATGATACCATTTATCATGAATTATCTAAAGTTTTTATTATTTTTGGAATACTTAAGATATTTTCAAATTGTTGTGATTTCGAGTTATATTAAAATAATTCTCCCTCATATATAAATTTATGAACTCATTTCTGAATAATTTCTTAGAATAAATTCTTAAACAAGGACTATTGTTTCAAAGAATATGGTCATTTTAATCAGGAGGTTGGACTGTTAAAGGCACAGTAGTTCAGAGTAAGTTGGAGATAACTCAACTGTGTTTGATACATTAATATTAGAACTGTGTTCAGAAGCCCTATTATCAATAGAAGGTATTTCTAAACCCAAAGTATTAGCCCCTTATACATTTAGAAAATAGGAACTTTATGAATTTATTAAAAAGTTACTACATAAGAACATATTCACTGGTTGCTTCTGCAAAGTTGTTCTCCTGTTTGTTTTTGTATAGCCAACCAAATTTAAACTCTCCTGCACATGTATAATAGTTGTTACTGAGCAACTTGGTCTGTATGCAAAGAGGCCTTTAGTGTAGGGCATGTGTCCGTTCCACACCACTCACACTAACAGACTGCCTACTCTTTGCCAAGCAGTTTCATATATATTATTTTCAGAGATTCCACCTTACCTCTGTATTCTCAAAATCTGGGCCAAGACTTAGCAAGTAAATGAATGCCTCATCAAGTGGTCCTAACAAAACCTGCAGACCTATGCTCATGCAGGCAGGCTGAACCTGCTACACAGAAGACCTCTTGCACACACTCAGCTTCATGCCTTCTTTGGACAATTGCATGGCCTCCAGCTAGCGCCCAATGCCTCTTCCTTCCTGTCCCTGTAACTCTTTAATGCTATAAAGTGGGACTCAGAACCACTCTTAACTCGCCCAGGTACGACATAGAGATGGTATGCACATGCAGTGGTTCTAAGTGAGGGACCACTTTGACCAGGGGGACACTGCAGCCTATAGACAAACGCTTGCACTCACTCTTTTCTGAGTAGATGCTGCTAATGATCTCCAGAAGGTCCTGACAAGACTGAGCACCAACAGTCAAATGAACCTTACTGGCTTTCCCAAGAATCATAATTCCAGAGGCTCCTATTCCCAAATTTCTCATATCAAAGAATCCGTCTCAGGCTCTAGCCTTCTCAGGAGCTAGGCTAAAGCAAACACTCTAATGGAATGAGTCTCAACATGAAGGAATGGAGAACTCTTTGTTCACTTTTCCTTCAAAGCAGCCCTTGATATATTTCCCCTCTCTGCTTGTTCTCTTTTCTCATTCTCTGCCTTTCCATTCACTCTTGCTTTCTCTTTTTCAAACAATGTCAACAGGGTTATGGATAGTAAAATCTGAGGCTATGGAGTTTCCCTGTGAATTAATACAATTAAATGTGAGCAGGTAATCCAGGTGTGGGGCACACACCTGTAATCCCAGTACTTGGGAGGCTGAGACAGGAGGATTGTGGGTTTGAGGTCATCCTTAACAATTTAGCAAGATTCTGTTATAGGAGTACAATCCACAATAGCCAAATTATGGCAACAACCTAGATGGCAGTCAACAAATGAATGGATAAAGAAAATGTGCTATATACAAACAATGGATTTTTTTTTTTTCTGAGCGATAAAGAACAACAATATTACTTCATTTGCAGGAAAATGGAAGGAACTAGAGATTATGCTAAGTGAGATCAGCCAGCTTCAGAAAGTCTAGGGTTCTATGCTTTCTCTCATATGGGGAAGCTAGAGAGAAAATAGGAAATGGAAGAGACTTTAGACAAATGAAGGGAGAGACCGATAGACTAGGGGAAGGGTGGTGGGGAAGGGAGAGGGGAGAGAGGCTTGAGAAAGAAAACAGTTCAAAAAATGCTATGCCCCCATATGAAGGTATCACTCCCCATCTCACTAACATGTGAGGGGTATGGGAGAGTGCTGGATGCATGTACATTTGGATCATATTAAACTTCATGATGCATAATTACAATGCACCAATAGAAGTATATTTAAATTTTTTATAAATAAATAGGGCTGGAGGTATAGCTTAGAGGTAGAATGCCCCTGGCTTTAATCCCCAGTACACCTCCCCCCCAAAAAAGTTTATCAAATGATGGTGTAATATAAATCATTTTCCACATGTCTATAGTTGGAATAAGAATGTCTCAGAGTATGGCTTGAAATACCATGTGTCTGCAAGAAGAGCCTTTCAAGAGTCCATGAGGTCAAATCTATTTTCCTAATAATGTTAAGATGGTAATTTTTTACTGGTTGGCATTTGCATTAATTTATATGAAAGCAATGGGGGGTGACAATGATGTTCCCTCAGCACAAATCAAAACAGGATAACTCAATTGTACTACGATTTACTGTATTCTCCCAAACACATATGTAATGTTTTAAAATGACACTTTCTTCTAAGACTAAGACTTGATGAAGAAGTAAAAGTTAAATCTTTTTTTTTTTTTTTTTTTTTTTTTTTGCAGTACTGGGGATTGAACTCAGGGGCATTCTACCTCTGAGCTATACCCCCAGCCCTATTTTTTATTCTTTTTATTTTTAAACCGAGTCTCACTAAGTTGTGGAGTGCCTCACTAGGTAGCTGAGGCTGGCCGCGAACCCGGATCCTCCGGTCTCAGCCTCCCGAATGCTGGGATTACAAGCGTGTGCCACCACGCCCGGCTTAAATCTTTTTTTTTTTTTTT